>DWBE01000085.1:0-10690 GCA_018230705.1 Spialia ferax
AAAGTCGCTTTCTCTGTCCCTATGTCCCTTTGTATGCTTAAATCTTTGAAACTACGCAACGGATTTTGATGCGGTTTCTTTTATTAGATAGAGTGATTCAAGAGGAAGGTTTATAATACATGTAAGTACCA
The DNA here is from genome assembly GCA_018230705.1 of Spialia ferax. Classification (NCBI taxonomy): domain Eukaryota; kingdom Metazoa; phylum Arthropoda; class Insecta; order Lepidoptera; family Hesperiidae; genus Spialia; species Spialia ferax. The sequence continues at coordinate 132 of DWBE01000085.1, forward strand.
CGGGCGAAGCCGGGGCGGGCAGCTAGTATTCATACAATTCAAACAATCAACTTATTTTACAATTTATTAAACGTTTATACGTTTTGCGTAGGTTATAAAAATAACAGTAGGTATATTAATAGACATGATGCTGTTTATGCATACAATCATAATTGAATTCACTTTTAAACACCTTATTATCAAGTCGAAGGTCTCACTTGAGAGCGGACTGGGGAAGCCCTAAGGTCTGCGTATAAACAATGACCCACTTTTGGCCGTTTCTTGTTTAATTTTGAACTTCAATGTCTTACCTTCATAAATTGCAACTTAATCTTTAGTTTTCAAGGTCTTGATGAAAGGAATGCATATAATTTGTTTTCCTATTAAAAACAATACCTATATGAAACATCAGTGAAAAAAAATGCTTTAATAACTTTTGTATTTTGGTCAGGAAAAGCACCCATTTAAGTTTAGGTAGGTATGTTGCTAAATTTCAAATTATTAAAATTGATGTCGATGATAAACTAGAACGACTAAATCTCTGGAAATGGTAGGTAACTTAATATTTTGAGTCATGGAAATAAAACTAATACCTACTATAAAGTTTAAAGATCACTTCAATGTCGAATGGTTCTCAAATGTTGTCCTCAAATGATCGGACAATCCCGAAAAGCCACTTAGTTAAATCTTGTAGTTTTTAAAATAGTGTTTCATGCTCTTTGACAAACAGTTCTTTTCGAAATTTAACACTAGCTGAATTAGCTTCGAACGTGCTTCTTGTTTTGAAGGTAGCCGTTAAACTTTTTCATTATTTTTTTAATTTTTGTTACTCGTATAATCCCTAAAAGCTAGGTCGTACCTATTAAGGATCCATAATAATTATAAATTTTAATTATAATAAACCCCAGACAAAAAGTGTAATCATCAGTCATTTTCCAGCGGCGGCCATCTTGGATTTAATTTCTTTACAGTGTGTATTGTATTCTCCTACTCAAGTCCTTTTATTTGATACCCATATTGCGGGAATTATGACAAAATCCATTATCAAGAACACTCGACAAATTCACCTTTTGAACAAAAAAGAACTAAATCAAAATCGGTTGATCCGTTCGGGAGCTACGATGCCACTGACAGACACACATGCAGACAGACATACAAACTTATAACACCCCGTCGTTTTTGCATCGAGGGTTAAAAATAAAACATAACTGAGTTCAATTATTTATTTTATGACCATGTAATCTGAGGTAAAAATTTAAAGTAAAATAAATTATTAGTATGATGTAGAGTTGTAGAGTCTAAAGTAAAGCAAGAATTTATTCTATAATTCTTGTTTATTTATTCAACTTCTAGGTTTTATTACACCAAACTAAAATGGAAAGACTAAATTAGTGGTAAAACCCAAAGCCTGCAGCTACTAGGCGTTATTGAGCTGACAAATGCCGTGGCCCACTTTAGGTCTCTCATCATAATGCTCAGAGATATTTTAACTTGCGAAAAGAAATATCAATCTAGCTAAGTATCTACCTATATAATCTTTGTTTTTGTATCAAAATTATAGAAATAGGGTCTCAATCAGATATTGATCTAATTATATCTCCCAAGGACTTCATATTGCCATCATCATTCTAAATCACATTTAAATCTCTAAATATCACTCGAAACAAGAGGTCGGCCTCGGCGGTATCCGTTACAAACAATACGACGGAAACACCAACAAATCAATATTGCAACATATAAAAAACCCGAGCCACTTAAAATAATGAACCATGATAAAAAACTGTAGACTGTGGGCCCCAATTCGACCTTTAATTTATAATTATGATCTTTATAATACCCTACAATGTGACCCGCTCCTGTTATAATATTAGTAGGTATGTATGTACCTACCCTATGTACCTACCTACCTAGTACCTAACCTATTAAGGTTTTTAACGAGCTTTTATAAGCTTCTGTCGTAACTACGAGTAACTATCGTAACTGCGTATGAAATGTACCTGTCTATGTAACGGAATCTTTAAATTTCATATTCACCTACTTCTAGTCAGATTAAGTCGAAAATTTGCACAGGTGTCAAGGGCCGATGACAATACAATGATCTAAGCATGTTTTTTTTTAATTTGTTAAACTATTACTTACTTAAAAAGGTATTTTTTTATCAAATACCTATTTAAGTCAAACATGCTCTTCCCCTCGGACCTCGTCTCAGTGCTAACGTGTGTGAAGTCCTGTTGCGTGATTGTTTAAATTTAAAATAAAATAATAGTTTTTGAAGTTCAATATTCGGCGACGATATTAGGAGTGCAGCAATCGGAGGTGCTTACTGTATGCGCGGGGTCGCCTCTGGCATACAAAGCAACTGTGTGATTAAGTCTATCCCACTTGTGCTAAAGTGAAACAAATATATGCGCCCCGTTTTGTCTAAACAGTGCAAGTGTAACGATTAACAGTGAACTGGTTACTTACCCTTTCCTACTAGCTACCTGTTGCATTACTACGTTGGCGCGTGTTATTGGATCAGCTACAGTCAACGCACACGCAGCCATTATAAACCTGCGACAGCAATACAGCTGTCTCGGCCAGTGGCGGTGCGCGCGCGTTTTTGATACGTATCGCTTTCTGGTAGCCCAGTATTCGAGTGCTTCAATCTCCTTATATTGGTTTAATTTTTAAATTGAATATTACTTGTTCTGACAAATTACTACTGCCGTTAACTCCTGATAACTTAGTAATATGATGGACTCATCAAACGACGATAAGTCATTTATTGACGCGGAATCGCCTACTAGCTATGTCTCTCAAAGAACAAAGAATGTTAGAGAGAGAAATGATTCGCTAACTCGGCAATTTAATGACTTTAAGGAGGAGTTACGTGGTATGATAACAAAGTCTTTGGGTAAGCAAGAGAAGGAGTTTCAACAAGTATCCTCAACTTTAAAACAAATACAGCAAACAAATATTAACATAGAATCCTCAATTGCGTTCCTTACTTCACAAAATGAAGAGTTCAAGAAGAAAATAAGTATGTTAGAGGCTTAAATGAGAGATGATAAAAAGTATATTGCTATTTTGGAAGACAAATTAGAGGACATGCAAATTGGCAGTCGTAAATACAACTTTCAAATAAAAAGCGTACCAATACAGGCAAACGAAACTAAGGAGGATTTAATTGGTATGGTAATGAGTCTATCCCAGGCAATTGATTGTAATATTAGTAAAGCGGACATAAAGGATATATATCGAGTACGTGGACGAAATTCTGAGCAGCAGAAGCCGCCAATCATAATAGAAACGGGTTCTACTATCCTAAAAACAGATATACTCAAAAAATGTAAAGTTTTTAATATTAAACATAAAACTAAGCTATGTTGCAAGCACCTAGGGATAAAAAAACACCCAGACGATCCAGTATTTGTGTCTGAGCATTTAACTGTGAAAGGGTCTCGCCTACATTTTCTTGCACGAGACCTAGCGAAGACAAATGCATATAAGTTTTGTTGGACTGCGTATGGGAAGGTTTACATAAGAAAAGACGAAAAATCACCTATCATAACAATTAAAAGTGAAGAACAGATACACAGACTCCGAGTTGCATGACTAAATGTACTTCTTTATTTTTCTTTAATTTATGATATATTATACTGCTGTATGTTACATAGTAAGAATATCTTAAAACTTGTGACATCATTAATTTCGGTGTTCTGTCTTTGCTTGCTCCGTTCATTGTTATTGCTTTCTGTAACAGCGCCCCTTTTATTCTTTTCTTATGGCGTTTGTAACTGTTATACTTATGTCAACAATATTTTTTACTCATACAAATACACTGCATTTATACACTTAGAAATACATTTATATATACTTCATACCTGCCTAACAAATAATATTTATGCATTTACACACTTAGAAACACATTTATATATATTTCATACCTGCCTCACACATACTATTTATGCATTTATGCACTTAGAAACACATTTATATTTATTTCATACCTATCACACACAAAATATTTATCAAAATTTTACATATAGTTTGAGATATAGTCTGTCTATTACTAGGCTAAATAAGATGTCTATATCTATCAGTATACTTAATGGATAATAAGTCAGTTCAAAATTTGCAAGAAATTGATGATATTGAAATAGCTCGGACTGTCGAATGTTTTACTACTGAGCTCCATAAAAGTATTATTCCTAATAAAAATGACTTTACCGTAATATCACAGAATATTAGGAGCATCTACCACAATTTTGATGATTTTTTATTAACTTTATCCGACTTCAATTTCGCTACGGATGTAATAATTCTTACAGAGTGCCGACTTAGCTCAAGTAAACCAATTCCACAGATAAATAACTACATATCCTATTGTACAACGAGCCACGTGAATCAAAATGATGGTGTGGTGGTATACATCAAAAATAATATAAAGCACAAAATTAAAGAAGTTCATCTAGCTGAAGCCTCTTGTCTTCAAGTGGACATTCTGAATAATACATTATTATGTATCTACCGCTCGCCATCTTACAAAAACATTGATAATTTCTTAAATTCCCTTGAAACTCATTTAACTGTTTTGACGGAACAACCTAACATTATTTTAGCAGGAGATATAAACATTAACATTAAACCTAAATGTATCGAGCTGTCTCATGATTATAAAAATAGACTTAATTATTTAAATATGCTGTCTAACTATGGTATATTTGCTGGGCATGTCTTACCAACCAGGGAACAAAATTGTTTAGACCATTTCATGTTAAAAATTAATAAAAGAAGAGTATCAGCGTTCATTGCAGTGTTACATACGTCAATTACTGATCATTATACAACACTCTTAACCTTAAAGAAAGTTAACAAGCATAATTTAGAGAAAAAGACAAAAATTATTACTAATTATGAGGAAGCCCTTAAGCACCTGCACAGTCAAAACTTGAAAAACTTACTTTTCTGCAATGATGCTAATTTGTTAGCTAGTAACTTGCTTAACTTTTTGACAAATTCATTAAAATTGTATACAAGGGTAATAAAAATTCCAAGTAGTCAGCGTATATTCAAACCCTGGATAACACCAGGGATTTTACGTTGCATAAGAAATCGCAACAAATTGCAAATGCAATGTCGTATGGAACCAGACAATCAAATTAAAAAAACAACTTATATACGGTACAGGAATTATTGCAACAACCTAATTAAAAAGCTTAAACGTAATTATGAGCGTAGCATGTTAGCCAAATCCATAAACAATAATAAATGCCTCTGGAAGAATATAAAAAGTATAACATATTCACAAACAACACGTAAACATAATGTAGAGCTATTAAATATTAAATCATCCGCTTTAGAATCTGTTAATTTCATTAATAATTACTTTGTTAATATTGGTAAACAATTAGCTGAAGAAATCAAATCAAAAATGAGTAATGTGAATAATGTATTTACTACACAGGATCCAATCTCCTCTCAGCTGAATTCATTTGTTCTTTTAAACACTGACATAGATGAAGTGAGGTCGGTTCTGTTGAGCTTAAAGTCTGATAGTTCTCCGGGCTGGGATAACATCCCTACAAAATTTTTGAAGCTTGCCTGCAAGGATGTGGTTCCTATTCTAACTCACTTGATTAACACTTGTTTTCAAGAAGGCGTTTTTCCAGAGGTTCTAAAAAAGTCCATTACAATCCCCATCCATAAGGGAGGGAACAGAGACAGTATCAATAATTATAGGCCTATTTCATTATTGCCGGCCATATCTAAAGTACTCGAGAAAATAATGAATAATAGACTCTTACAATACCTTGACAAATTTCATATCCTATCGCCTAATCAATTTGGTTTCAGGCATGGTAAATCAACGGAAGATGCTGTTACTGTTCTTACATCATTTATCACCAACCAACTTGATGCTAACAGGAAATGCTTAACAATTTTCCTCGACATAAAAAAAGCTTTTGACACTGTCTCTGTCCCTATTCTAATTGATAAACTAGAAAGAGTAGGCATTAGAGGAATCACCTTAAAATTGTTCAAAAATTATCTTGCTAACAGAACGCAAAGAACTAAACTTGACTATTACTTTAGTGACGATGAAGAGGTATCATCTGGTGTCCCTCAAGGAAGCGTACTAGGACCGACACTTTTTCTTTTGTTTATTAATGACCTATGTAACCTAAAGATTCTCAATGGGAAAATAATTTCATACGCTGATGATACCGCTGTAGTTTTTACTGGGGAGTCCTGGGAAGAAGTGAGATTGGCTGCTGAAGAAGGCATTGCTAATATAGCTATATGGCTAAATAAAAACCTACTCAGCCTCAACACAGACAAAACTAATTACATATGCTTTAGTATTAAGAACTATTGGCAACCCTCGCAAGATTTTCAAATTAAAGTACATACATGCTATAATAAATTAGCCTGTAACTGCCCTGTTATTAAAAAAGTAGAATATACTCGATATTTAGGCGTTATTATTGATCAGAGATTGTCCTGGCACTTACATATTGATCAACTCACTAACAGGGTACGTAAATTTAATTGGATATTCAGAGTGCTAAGACACGTAGTTCCACCAATTAAAAATAATAAACATCCAAATAAACTTTTATATGATATATATTTTGCTTTAGTACAGTCTGTATTAACGTACTGTATCCCTCTGTGGGGTGGAGCAGCTAAAACAAAATTAATTCATTTGGAGCGGGCTCAGCGTGGTTTGCTCAAGATTATGTTTTTTAAGGAAAAGACATACTCTACTGACGCGCTATTTTCAGAAACTAATTTGCTCTCAGTTCGAAAGCTGTATGTGTTATTTACGTTATTAAAAAAACATAAAACCACAGCTTATGACGCTAGTATTGGGACAAAAAGGAGGCGTGATATTGTAGTAGAAGTACCCCAATGTCAAACATTGTTTGCTGCGATGCAATATAATAAACATTCATCCCTCATGTATAACAAAATTAATAAACTTCTAAAAATATATCATATGCCCTTTATGGAATGTAAGAAATGTTTAACTAAGTGGCTACTATCTATCAATTACGAAGAAGTCGAAGAATTTTTGAAAGTTTCAAGTATATAGACGCACCAGTACTTACACACATACACACACACTTACCCACACACTCGCACACATACACACACGCATACACACACACATACACACACACACACACAGTCACACACACACACACATTCACACACACACACGCACACATACATACACACACACAAACAAATTGTTTATTTTGTATCATTAAAATTTAATTTTTAGTAAGTTGAGAGTACCGTGTAATTCCTATTGATGTAAGGTGTGGAAGAGCAGAGTCTTCTAACACAGGCACCTCTGTGCTTAAAAGAAGGCTCTGGCCACTAAATATTGTAAACAAAACTTTGGTAATGAAAATAAATAAATTGATTGATTGAAATTGATTGATTGATTGAACGTGCCCTCTTAAAGTACCTATACGTGTAGGTACATTACATACCTCATAACGTTGGTCAGAAACCTGTATAAATAAACTATCTGTACGTCCCTTACTAAATCAATTTGTACATCTTTCCAGCCGCGCCAGAACCTCCTGAACGCTGCATCACGCGTGGGCGAAGCCTCCACCTCAGTCCTCCACACCATCGGAGAGGAGACCGAGGAAGACAAGGAGACCCAGGTAACTAGCCCTAGCGACCGCAAGACTAAGTCCTACCTGTACCGCAAACTCAACTACTGCTACGACAACTTCTACAAGGTATTCTTCGGTAAGGACAAACAGGAATACGGCGCTGACTTCGAACCCGTCTCTAACTGTGAGGATGTTAAAGTAAAGCATTACGATGACGATGGCTTGTACGAAGATGTCGATACTAGTAATTGGAATAAAATGCTGGAAGTTATACAGGAGGAGTCGGATAGTGACTATTATAGGAGTCTAGACTATTGCAACGCTGTTTTTAAAGCCAATAGGCCGCTAACGATTGACGATATTAATAACTTGAATAATAAAGGTAGTAACTCGAATAGGAGTAGCGATTATGAAACTATTTTGAAGAATTGTGAAGGTTATTTAGAAAGTAGTAATTTAAGCAATAGAGGCTCGGACAGTCCCAATAGTGACTGCAGTAACCCAAAGTTATACCCCAAAACCGTTTCAGACAAGATATTCAACTTCAAAAAGGACTTCTCGAATCACGACTACGTTAATATTAACTTCGATAATTCAAAACATGATTACTCTAACGTAAATCTAGATAGACGCACTAAAAACGATATTTTACGCGAGAAATTCTTCATGTCCAACACTAATAATGACAAAAATGACATTAATGACAGATTTAATCGGTACAACGATAAGAAAATCGAATGTCACAGTATAAGGAATGACGTCACCAAAACCGGCCCTGACGTCAAAGTTGCGGGCGCGTTGAATATGAAACTTTTGAACCTAGACAAGTATAATAGGGTGTTGACTACAACAGAAACTTTTATGGAGACCGCAGAAGCGAGTTTCACCAAAAATGAACTCAATAAGCATAGGAATAAGGACGATTTTGAGTCGTTCTTAAAACGCAGCGAGAAGTATTATACGAGCGAAGTTAGGGATAGAAAGACAACGGTTACTCTTAATAACGAAACTGACGTTACCAAACCTAAGACTGAAATACGAATATTTTATAACCCGACGTTTTTGGCGACCGGTGAGGAAAATATAAGAGGTTTTTGTGAGTTCTGCAAGCGACGATGTCCCAGGACTGAGCGTAAATGTTGTCCTAAATGTATATGCTTAGAGTTGGAACTGAAAGCGGTTTGGAAAGAGAATTGGTTGAATATCCTGCTGATTCTCGCGCTGATTTTCGTTACCATTGCCTGCTTTGTTCAGTGGCTGTTTGAGAACGTCGGGTGCTTTGACGGCAATGGAACGGGGGAAAGCGAAAGATGCTTTGAAATGTCCTGATTCCATTCAAATTTCATTGAAAAGTTAAGGTATTATTTGTAGTCTGAATCGGTCGTTTCAAAATATAAAACCGTAATCAAATAACACAAATGAAATATTAATTCACTTTGGTAGGTAGTTAACGAAACACGTTACAATTTAAATTTAGAATGGTTAGGTTGAAGTTTATAATACTCTGACTTTCTTCGGTTAGTAAACTGACGTTGATTATGAAATATTATGTTACCATAAAGATATATTTGTTGATCACTTACGCCGTTCCCAATGTTAAATCCATCTTCGGTTCGATAATATATTTATGGCAGATAGAAGTATTTCCATCCTTCACTATTTTCTTGCAAAGAAAAGGTCACGTATACCTTTTGCGAACCCAAATCTACATAGTTGAGATCATTATTTCACGGTAGTGTGAAAGCCAAGTTCTAGTTTTTGAACAGCATAATAATTATTATAAGACATAAATATTGTCGTCTTAACCCTTACTTATTATACTGGATATAATAACTACTAGGGTGGAAGCTTCCTTTAGTGGTGTGGGCCCAATAATAAATAATTATAATTATAAGTACATTATATATCAATGCATAATAATAGATTTAGTTAACTGAAATTGGACGTCTGTATACACTTTATTTGCCGTCGTTTTCCTTAAATCTGCTTCTGTGATAGATTGTTTTGAAGTCACCATATTTTTCTTGATTAATTCGATGCAAAGTTTGAATATTTATATAAAGTTTTGTGTAAAAAATTATCAGATATAAATAAAAATGCTAGGCAAATCTATCTATCTACGAGTATATTAGTACCTAATAATCTTACCGTAAAACATTATTATGAGAAGAAAAAAAGATGAACATCAATCTCTTATTAATTTTGTGGTTGGTCCTAAGCTGAAATAAAAAAAAGCTATTATTCTAAAGAAAGACAAATTTAAATGTGTAAGGAAAAAGACTGCGAAATGACAAGTCCTATTTATTATTAGCTTTAAGAAGACATGTTGACAGACGTAAGTGCAATTTTTGTATTATAATTACACTACACTATATTACATATCATATCCATACATCACACTGAAAAAATAATTGAAACATAACTTATGAACTTACAACTGTCAACATCTTAACTATGTTATAATTTTACACCTGTTTTGTTTTTAATATTAAAGTTTTCTTTTGTTAACCTTAATTTAAGTCTAGTCGTAGTTTTGTTTTGTTATTTTATACCACCTATAGTTTTTCGAAATTTGTGGCAGCTAAAGTACTTTGAAATTTGCATTTTAATTTTATTTTATCGTCGTACAAATCCGTCCACCGTTACGAAGAGTTCCTTTTATACTTAAGTTTTTCATTGATTTGTTTTCGCCATATTATCTGGTCATTGTCCTCATTTGGTTCACGTTAAGTTTCAATTTTATCGATATTTCTCTAAACCAACACTAAAGTATTGAAAATTCAATTTTGTACTTCTTTTTTATTTTTAAAACTTTAGATAGAAAGAATAATATAGACAAGCTGAGTTACAGGCTGGTGCGTCTAGTAGCTAGAGAACCTAACTACTAAACCAGAGGTCGTGTGTTCGATTCCCATCCAGGACAAATGTTTGTGTGATGAGCATGAATGTTTGTTCTGTGTC
>DWBE01000086.1:0-10655 GCA_018230705.1 Spialia ferax
GTATTATTCGAGTAGACATTTAATACAAATGGCTTATGAGTAGGATTCCTGGATCTGGGTTTAATATTAAAGGTGATCGACGAAAGGAGACTCGGTGACTTAATTAGGCCGTGCAAGATTTTAAATAAATACATTAGGTCATGATATTTACGTCGCGACTCTAGAGACATTAAATTAAATTTTCTTAATTTAGCTGAATAAGACGTCAGTTTTCTGTTAAGATTCATTCTATAGCACAATATACTCAGAAACTGTTTCTGTATTTTTTCTATTCTTGCAATATGTATTTTGTAATACGGCGACCATACTGGAGCACAGTATTCAAGGGAACTACGAATAAGAGAGTTATAGACACTAATTATGCTAACATGGTTTTTAAAATCTCGAGTTATCCTTGCAACAAATCCGAGAGTTTTATTTGTTTTTGTAATGAGATAGTCATAATGTGGACGAAATGTTAGTTTGTCATCAAATAGGATGCCGAGATCTTTTACAGTAAATTTCCTTTCCAAACTGTGACCTATTAATCTGTAATTGCCTTCAATTTTATTTAATTTAGAAGTAAAGGTTATAATAAAACACTTCTTTAAATTTAGAGACATAAGGTTTTCATCACACCACTGATTAAGAGCCTCTAAGTCAGACTGCAATATTAGGACATCGGATTGACATTTAATTTCAGAATAAATTTTTAAGTCATCAGCATACAATAAACACGGGCACTTTAGCCTGTCTATGATATCATTTATGAAAATAATGAAAAGTAAGGGTCCTAAATGCGAACCTTGAGGAACGCCTGAAGTTATGATGACTGGTGATGATGTGAAGCCCTTAATTGCTACAAGTTGGCTACGCCTATGCAAGTATGATTCAATCCACCGAAGCAAGTCACCGTGAATACCGTAATTAGCCAATTTTGCGCACAATAATGAATGACAAACCTTGTCAAATGCCTTGGAGAAATCGGCGTATATGCTATCTACTTGAGTTCTCCGAGAAAATGCCTGGCAAAGATAGTTTTTGTATTCTAGCAAGTTAGACATTGTTGACTTGTGTTTCATGAAACCATGCTGTTTAGGTGATATAAGAGGTTCCATGTGATGATACAACCAGTCATAGACAAGTGACTCGAATAATTTGCCTAGACAAGACAGAATACTTATGGGACGGTAATTTTCGCAGCAAGATTTGTCACCTGATTTAAAAATTGGAACTATGTGTGCAGTTTTCCATATAGATGGAAAAATACCTGCCTCTAAAGATGCATTAAATAATATACAAAGGGGCTCGCATAATTCCTTGCCACATTTCTTAATCAGGATAGGAGGAATACCATCTGGTCCGGCACCTTTGCCTGGGTCAAGCTTGTCTATCCTACGCAAAATGTCAGCTTGAGTTACTCTTATCTTACTTAAGGTAGTGAAGCATTTATTCTGGTTACTCTGCATTGGTACTTGTAATGAGGATTTGTCAAAGATTGAACTGAAATAGTTAGAGAAGAGTTCGCAGATTTCTTTGCTATCGGATGTAATTTTATCACCATACTTCATCGTTTGCGGTATTGAATTCATCGACTTCTTACTATTAACAAAACGCCAGAAGCTTTTGATATTTTTATTTAACGATGACTCTGTTGATGCTACAAAATTGTTATAATCAATATTCATGAGGTTCTTACACCTTTTACGTAATAAAGAGTATGTGTCATAGTCTCTAGGATTTCCAAACCTTTTATAGCGCTGATGATATTTAAGTTTTTCATTCATACACCGCTTTAAGGAGTATGTGTACCAGACGGGATATTTATAAGAATCATCAGTTGTTAAGGGAGTGTGTTTCGATATTATTTCCTCAAGTTTATTATAAAATGAAGAAGCCATTATGTCAATATCGCTATTTGATAGAATTTCTTGCCAATTGGTTTGTTTAATATCTAAGCTAATCTGGTTAAAATTACTTTTAAAAAAGTTGAGACGTTTTCTTTTGTTACTTTTAAGATATTTTAAGTTAATAACTCGCAGATCAATTTCTATAGCGAAACAGGGGTGGTGTTGGTCCAAATTACTAATTGGTTCAGTTCCGTATACATTTATTTCGGTGCTCGTAGATAAGACCAGATCCAAGAATCTACCGTTGTGATTAGGTATGTTATTATACTGTTTTAAATTGCAAAAAGACATAAAATCGACCATGATATTAGCTTTATTTCCACTATATTTATCAGGTATCATAAATTTATTTGAGTTACTATTTAACCAGATGATATCGGGGATGTTAAAGTCGCCTATACAAAGGAACTCTTCAGTGTCACAGGATTTTAATAGTATATTTTTCTTACAATTCGTATAGAAATTCTCAATACATTCTAGAGGTAGATCAGGAGGTAAGTAGCAAAGACAGATATGAAGAGTTTTTAAAACATTGGAGTTAGGTAGAATAGTGATCCATAGATCTTCATATTCACTATCCCAAGCTGCTTGGCGAATAAAGCTAAGGTCCTTCTTAACGGCTATTAAAACACCACCGCCATCAGTTTTCCTATTACTCGTTTCACATCTGTCTCGCCTTATAACATTATATCGATTATCGAAGATTTCAGCATCATAAACACTTTTGTTTAAGTTGGTCTCAGTCAAACAAATAATGTCATATTCACTGTTTAGAACATTAAGATAAAACTCTTTTGTTTTAGATCTAATTCGATTAACATTTTGGTAGTAAACTAACATAATTAGAGATATAAATAGATACCGAGTAAGAATGACCAAGAAAAATTGAGCATGCTCATGAACCTTATTCAGACTACACAAGCTTATTCAACGAGTCCAAGTCTTTGATATGAATACAACCAGCAGTATCATTTTTTCGAACATAAACACGGCCGTATCTCACCCAGACGTATTTATATTCCTTGTCCTTGGCTAGCCTTCTTGCAGCAGCGTGAACAGCTTTGCACTCCGGAGATAGGTGTTCAGAGACGTATATCCTCTGCTTTTCGGTGGTAAGGCCCAAATGAGTTGTGTTAAGAAAATCATTTTGGTGTGCTTTGTTAAAGCGGTGACAAGCTGACAGAACCTGGTCTCTTATTCTAGAGTTAGCTAGCGACACAAGAATGTTTCGAGGTCGGTTTGAAGTAGCATTCATCTTGGCAACACGGCGGCAGGATTGTATATTTGCGTCGTCCAAACTCACGTTGACAGTCTTACATAGATTACGGAATATTGCGAGCGGATTTTCGTTACGGCTTTCTGGTACCGCGTGAATTTCTAGGTTTAGATTCCGAGTCATTCTTTCGATAGATGAGAGACGATTGTTAAGAGAAGCAATCTCGTTTTGCATTTTTTGTTTTTCCGATTCCAGATTGACTATTAGTTTAGTTTTGTTATCGAGTTCACGTTTTAGAGTTAGTTGTTCATCACATACAAAATTAGTGGTAGCCGTAAACTCGTCTTTAAATGATTGTAAGGCCGTGTCAACCTCAACGCGCACGATTTTGATCATATCTTCCTTTAACATAGTTCTTATACTATCCATAAAATTTGCCAATGAATGATTTAATTTTTCATCTAATAAGTTACTTATTTTTTCCATCGTGACCGCATTGTTTCTATCTTCGCTGGTTGAGGTTAACGTAACTGTTGATCGAGATTGTGCATCCGCGCATTCTAAGTCGTAAGACATGTTCATTGACTCATTTAACATTGAAACCTGTGAGTGACGAACAGGTGTATTATCATTTGTTCTGCGTTTGGTAACATTCGTGCACGACGGACAAATCCAGTTTGCACGGACCTCAAGTGTCAATGACGAGAATTGCTCTTTACTAAGATTCAGGCACTCAACATGATACAATGTTTGACATTGCCGGCATCGCAGGTTAGCTTCGGTGTTTCGCAGTTTTTTATTGCAAGCCAAACAATTCATTGTTTTAATTTTAAAATTAGAAAATTCAAAACTAAGAAAAATATTCCTTGTGAGGCAGCGGTAGCGAACTCCCGACCACTCGGTTGAAACGATGATATAGACAGCACAACTCCGCCTGAACCAAACGAGTCAATCAACAAGATTCCGAAAAATACGCCTGTATTGTAAAATTGCGTGGTTTGTTGCGAGTGAGTTGATGACGAGAATATGTGAATATGCAAACACCCTCACTTATAAAGTTTGCACTACTTCTTGTCACGAAATAATATATTTATTTGTATTGTTTTAGAATAGAATACGTTAAACACGGCGCTATGTTTATAGTTTCAGTGCTAACTAACACTAAGTTGAACTTCTTAAAACGCAAATTGTATTAATTATATCACTTTTAACTGATTTTAAGAATTAAAATTTACGGAGCTCACGGACACAACAACTGCTTTCTATGCGTACCCACATGAAGGTATTTTCTGTTGCATTATCCGCGAGAAAATCATTAAGAGACGAGGGAGTTCAGGGCAATGAGAAAAATGTAAAACGACGACTACCAAGGGAGCTGTCTGGAACACAAGTAATTGAAGAAAAAACAGAAACATATCTTGAAATCCCTAAAGTGTAGTAACATAATGTGGCTTAAAACATTATTGTTGTGTAAAGGGAACCTCGTTTGTGACAGGAAAAGGTTGTTCAATGTTACTGGAACAAAAATAAGTTTAAAAATAATGTACTTTGTTTAAAACATAAACGTTGAAACTTTTTAAAACTATAATAAGAAAGGTGCAATATAACTACATGTAACCCGCACAATGCGATTCATAATACATAAATCGGATCATGCACCATGGGAAGAAACGCTAGAAGGACGCACCGATAGAAACTACAACGCACAAGACCCATCCCATGGTGCGTGGGTGCGCGATTGAGCGCTATGTCGGACTGTCGCTAACAAGCTTAATGGCACGGTGCTACAAAAATTATAATTTTGTTTTAAGAATCATTGCAGACCTCTCCTGTTTAATACGAGACGTGTGCCCAACAGTGGGACAGTACAAGGTTGATAAAAAAGACATAATTATTGAACGTCTACCGTTGTTTTTCTATTGCTTGACCGGGATACGACTCGATGGGAAATTCCTAAAATACATACATGAAATAAAACAAACCAGTTTTTATTTTTTCGTTTAAACTTAACTTTTTTGTTAATTTTTAGACAATTATTTATTTAGGTATCTCATTCTGAAACACTGTATTATTACCATCAAATTTCCTACAAATCCCGGCATTCTTTACACTTCGCGAATTATTCATCCCTCAAAATATTATCAAAAGTTGCTGACGCGTGCGGCCGCTGTCGAACACCATCTTACCCAATATTCTCAGTTCAGAGAAATTCGATTTAAGCTCTGAATTGACGTGAAGGGAACAGTACTTAATGTTCTTCGAGATGAAGACGTTTGAAAAATTAGATTTCCGACTACACTAAAGATACTGCTGCTGCTGAGATATTGCTATTGACGATCCACGTGGTTTAGTGGTTACCTTGCCAGTCAATCATTCGAAGGGTCCCGGGTTTGATTCCCGGCGAGGCAAAAATTTTAATGATGATTTGTATTTCTGTTCTCGGTCTGGGTGTTTGTGTGATTGTCTATGTGTGTGTCCATGGCACCCACGACACATGGAATCCTAGTGTAGGGCCTATGAGTGTGAAGCGTTATTTCATTTATTTATTTACTACTTCTCAGCTTTACTAAGGCAACTTACTCCGACATTTTAAATATGTGTAACAATTTACTGAAACAAAGCTAGCTTGTTAGTAACCTTGTGAGTTAAGTTGGCTAAATTTTAGTATCCAACTTTTACTTGCAGGCTCTCTTAAAACCATCCCGAATGAAATTTTTACTAATAAATTAAATTCAGTATAAGTTATTTGCTTTAACAAATAAATAAACTTAAACTTAAAGTGTCACAGTTAATTATAATCTTTAGGTAGTTTCTCAGTAGCTACAGATATTAGAAAGATGTGTATACTTATTGGAATTCGTAAAGAACCAAGATATCCCATTCATGCAGGAACTGCCATCCTTATTGTACAACGAGAACTAGAATGAGCCGGTTTAAAGTGGTTCTCTCCGGATAAACACTAAATGTTGAGTGAGCCAGCCAGTGCCACCATTTGGCGAGGATTATGTAACGAAATTGATGCTAACATTTTGGAGAAAATGCTGAAAGAAAATCTATCCGCAAAATATGATTATAGGCCTATCTATTTCTGATTACATCTATTTCTTGAACTATTTTTTTTGAATACCCGTGAGGTGTTTTTCATATTCATACCGTTGGGTTACCTATTTGAAGATGCCAATTTTAACCGGCGCAGCGAGGCAAAGATTTGAATAATTCATTTTAATATTTTCGGTTTGGGTGATGATGAACTTTACATCAGCTTAATTATGTCCATTGTACCGACGATTGTGTACCTATGTGATGTAGATACCTCCGATAAAGGGAACCCTATCCAAGTGCAAGTTTGAAATCTAGGTAAGTATTTAATTTTTATTACATTAGATACAAACAAAATGAAATTACCAAATAACTCATTAGTTCATTCAACTCAATTCTTTCGTACGTATAGTCAATAAATAACTTTGTCTCATTAATATCCTTAACATAAGTCGTAATTCCTCGTCGTAAGTCGTAAAGTCCTTTAATTAGTGCCTAGGTATCCGCTGTTTCCGCCAATATTCACAATTTTCTCTAATTAGCGCTGTCAATTTAGAGAGGGATTTATGTATTTATATTTGCTTCTTGGGCTTACAAATTTCTGATGCAAAGCTAACAGCTTACAATTTAACAAGACATCATCATCAAATCATCATAAATCGCACATAGCCCCGCTGGCATTGCGGATTGCAAGCGATCGTCATAGTTAAGCAACATCGAGTTCGGTCGGTACCTGGATGGGTGAGACTACTCATACATGCTCCCGTGCTTCGGACAGCACGTTAAACCATCGGCCCCGGGTGTTATCGAATGATAACAGTCGTAAAAACTATTCGGAGGCCCTATGGTGTAGCAGCGTGGTGGAATGCTCCAGGCCTTCCCCGGTTGTGTGGAGAGACCCAAGAAAGCAGTGAGCTATATAAAGGGTTGTAGACATCAACTCAAAACTGTCCCACTGCTGGTCGCGGGTCTCCTCTTAAAAAGGCAAGGGGGATTTAGCCGCAGTCCACCACGCACTTCAAATGCGGGTTGGTGAACTTACTTTTGAAATCTAAAGCGGTTCTCTAAAGCATGCAGGTTTTTTCAGTTGTTCAGTATGTTTACTTTCAGTATGTTTACTCCACCGTTTCAGTTAGTGATACTTGATTGCTTAGTAAGTTACTTTTAAAAAGTACTTTAAATAGTGCTACATGGTCTTTAAGGACATAATAAACGACCGAACTTGCATGACATAACTGTCAATGGCGTCCGGCGGACACACCATCGAACATGGAGCGGACAAATTTAATGGTAATTTAATGGCTCGAAGAAATACATGTTTGGTTGTCTATTATAGCCTTTAAATCGAACCTTCATTTGTTTCCGAATTTCCAAAGCTACATAAGGTTATTTAAGGGTTTAAATGTAAATGAAACATGAAAAATTTATGCTCGTGCCGGCTGTTTGATTCGCACATAAATATCGCTGTCCTGTATCATCCAAGCTCCGTTTCTCTTTAAATGAAACGGTATTTTAAAATCAGCACTCTGTGAAATTAAATAATATATCAGGTTCAAATTAACAACATAAACAATGATTAAAATAGGACAATCTTATTAAAACATTTTCAAAAACTAATAGGTATATCACAAGTAAGCAAACGAGGTTTACAAGCAAGTAACGTCATTATCAACCCGACCAATCAGATGCGTTTTGGGTCACGTGATAAACTGTAAAAAAATAGTTTATTATTAACGGGTTTTTAAATAAATTAACTAATTTTTTCAACCCACGTTGATAAATTTATAATAATTTTGATCAGTGTAAGATGTCTTTAATATTTATTTATTTGATACTTAGATATTTATATTCACATATTATGTTCTATACAAATTCAGTTCAGCTTCCAATTTATATCCCCAGTAGGATAAATTAATGTACGTAGCATCAAAGGTTTGAAAGGTGAACGTTTCCGTTTATCTGGATTTGTACCCTGTTAATTAATTTTAATTGGAAGATCTGAGCCATACTAATTTACCGAGTATTTTGATGTTTATCATCTGGTATAACAAGATTTATTTAGTTATATTTACAGTAAATATTATTAGAAATAATTAGACATGTCGCAAATACGATACCCTACAAAAAGTAGGCAAAGACTCGTAATTTTAAGATGGAAAGCACTATAGGTAAGTGTAAGTACTTTCATAGTAAAAAAGACGCTTCTACTTTAGATTCTTTTAAAAACTCAGGTGTAAATATTTTATAAGAAGCTTAACCAAACTTTTGAGCCTCGACACAAAATCTCCTCCTCACTACGAAAACTAGAAAAAAACTTTGCTCAACTTTTTCCCCGCATAATCTGAGTTGACGGCAGCATACAAATCGGTTTCATTTAGCTAAGCCGATTAGCGCTCTTACTTAACCTAGGCTTTGTCTAATTTACGTAGAAATTGCTTTTTTGCTTAACCAAAAGAGAAAGAGCAGAATTTTAACTAAGATTGTACTGTTGATTGTAATTAAAAATTAAATTTCTCTGTCATAGTCTTCTTAGTTATCAGTTAGAGAATTGATATCCATATACCTATTCTCCAGGCACTCCGTGTAATTCCCAAAATGTATAATAACATTATTTGATTATCCCGCTATTACTACACGTAATCTTCAATGTAATCACGCAATCTGACAAAATTAGCCCTCAAAAGGCGTGCATGATAACATTCTGAGGCATATTTGAGGAAATATGTCTGCAATATCCATTTCTATTCGCTCATTTTGCTCCAATATCACACGTTCATAATTTGATGTGTATAAGTAATATCTCCTTTCTTTTTGATGAGGAATCCATTGACAGAATAGACAGTTAGGACCCACATCTTTACGTGCCCTTCGAAGCCTAGAAGCGCGTATTAACTGCATTACTAGCAGCGGTCACCCATCTGAAAACTGACTGCGCCCGACGTTTAGTCTTGTTAGATAGCTTGTGTTCCACACTGAGAGCTACTATGAACATTGATTGAACATCTTCTGAGAAAAAGTACTGAGATTCAACCGGAGGGAAGTTAGATTAACGGAAGGGCAAAGTTCAGTAAAGGACGAAGATGGAACTTTTATGGGTAGAGTGATTCCTTTTTACACAAAGTTCGTATTGAAAGAGCAAGGGATAGTTGTATCCACTCGAATGAATATTTTTAATTGGAAGATTGGGAGCAAAAGTTCCGTATCTATGGTAGGTATGTTGTGTTATATTTTAAGGTGTGCTATTTTAGGTTTTTTATAACTACTATTCAATGTACTCGTATTAAGTATAAAGTTTTTTTTTAATCTAGATCTAGGTACTGGAAAGAAGACCGGTTTCTTTCTGTCTTATCACGTTCATCTATGTTTTTCTTATTTAAATTGAGAAGATTGAGGATTGAGTTTTAAACTTTCATCAAATAAAATTACACCGGAATTGTAAATACGAGTAAAACAAAAATAAACATAATATGTATATCATTGAATGGAGAAAATTCTAGAAGTCGTGACTAGGTACCATTATGCGTTCACGTATTTTTCGTAAAAAAAAATATGCTCTTAGCGTTTTCTTTTTTTTATAAAGGGCTGATCTTATTTCATTCAGCTATTGAAAGAACGCCATTGTCAGAAAACTTCATTAGCAAACGAGATGACTTAAATTGTTGAGCGAAGTTCTTTTCTCCCTGCTACTCTTTACAGGGAGAATTTTAATTTCCGCTTTAAGAACACGCTTTAGTGACGAACATGAGAGGAGAAGCGACAATGTTACCAACATTGTACATTACGTACTTTCGGGAAATGTCACCGTATTGGCCATTTAGTTTTAAAGTGATTCAATGGTTTTTAAATACATGATTTCGAAATCAATTCATTGTTTTTATTACAAGGCAATTATCTGTGCGAAATAAACGTTTAGTTAGCATGAAGCAGAATTATTACACACGCACCGCGGGAAGGGTCTTGTGCGTGAAATATGTACCGGTGCGTGCCTCTTTTCCCACGGTGCGTGATAGCACGCAGAGTGTGTTTATTACGTTTTTGTTATAATTTTAATATAAATACGCTTCATAATTCTTCACACTAACAGTTCCACACACGGAAACAAATTACATTCACAATCGAAACAAATACAGTAATCTAAATAAACCACTACATCACATGTTCGTCATGCTTTTAGTTTTTAGAAAAGTTTCTTCCTAAGACTCTATCAAGTGCTAAAAGTACCTACTCGTATATTAAGTAAAAACTTAAAGTTTTAACTCTCGCGATGTGACAATAGTAAAAACTTAGAAAATCCAGGTCAGAAAATGCAGCCATTCTAATATTGTTTGCATTTTAAATGTAGATGCTCGTTGTATTCTGGTTACAGAATAGTTTGCATTTAGAGGACTAAAAATTGGCTGTAGCTATTCAAAGGTAAAATTACCTTTATTTTGAGGTTTAATGAAAGTATTTTTTTATTTATACGATATTTGCTAAGAGACGTTAATGCAACTAATGATATCTCTTATTTT
>DWBE01000087.1:0-10651 GCA_018230705.1 Spialia ferax
TGCGTAGTTTCAAAGATTTAAGCATACAAAGGGACATAGGGACAGAGAAAGCGACTTTGTTTTATACTATGTAGTGACGATATAGTCAAGCTAAAGCCTGTTAAACAAGCAAAGTCAACCATTCTGTGAAAACATTAAAAGAAAAACTTTTAGACTTTCACTTATGAAAATATTGTTAAGCATTCTAAACTTTGCTAGAAATATCGACCAAGTTTATCTTTACGCTGGAAACCACAGAAAGCGCAATACGTTCTCAGGATTTAGTATGTTATCTTGTGAACTAGGAGCGAAGTTAAGACAAACTCCTGCCAAGTTTCAGGTAACTTACAAGCTAAGTCTAGAGAAACATTGCACTGGCCCGAAGCTTGAGTTTAATACGTTGCAAATACATTATAGTTTGGCAAGAACCTAAGAACCTTTGCAAAGGGTCAGTTAACACGGCTCAAATTATGGTTGCAACATCCAATGTACTTGTATCATAGTATAGATAATAAATGAAACTATTTTACTTATGCTACTGCTCCATCTCCGTTAGTAATGGTAAATATTAAGAAACATTGAATAAATTGACATAACGCCCTAATCCCCTAACATTATGTAGTAACTACAGATAGAGCAGTAACATTATTGAGTAATTTGGGCAATTTGGGTGTGTTCAAAACTATATTGGTAATTGGTACCCAATATAGTTGTGAACACACCTAATAAGATTCGCATTATGTCTGGCTAGGCTTGGAAAACAAAGTGCGTAGTTTTTAAAGGTCAAGTGTGTAAATTAAAATATGGAAGAGGCTCCAGTCCTCCAGTAATTTTTTTGCATACTTCAGATCCATTACGAAGTTTGTACGCTGTTAATATTTTGTTTGTAATATAAAAACTTCATTGTAGAGGAAAATAAAAGAAATTCTTACCTATGATATACTAAAAGAGACGATAGGAAAAATATACACGCCAACACATCTGCTCTGCCCACCACGCCAGCTACCTGAGAAAGAAATAAAACTTTTTTAAGTTATGAACGTCATAAAAAATCTCATATGACAAAATTAAATACATAATTGCCTACAACCCTTTACTCGTATAGCCCACTGCTGAGCTGGGTCCCCATAACTAGGGAAGGCCTGGAGCATCCTCCACCACGCTGCTCCAATGCGGATTGTTGTGGCACGTTAAGCCGTCGGAGGGCGGACAGACGGAGGCCCTATAGGCCGTTTGAGAATCCGATGGGGGTTGGCCACTAACCCTTATCTCCACCAATCCGCATTGGAACAGCATGGTGGAGAATGCTACAGGCCTTTCCTAGTTGTGTGGAGAGATCCAGTTTAGCAGTGTCCTTTAAAAAAGGCTGTAAGCATACACACTGTATAGCACCAGACCTACCTTCGAGGAGACCCAAACCGAGCAATTTCAAAAGGGTTGGAAGAAAGCAATTATTTCGCCGTTCGCACCAAGGCGTTTCACCGCCTTGCGTTAAAATTCTGCTTTGGTGTAACACGTTCTAAATTCGACTTAATGTTCAACGCTTAAGGTCGAAAATCAAACAGTATTCTCGCCGAGATTTTAAATCGCTTATATACGAATGGATACAGGGGTTCAATAATATGTTTCATTCAAAAGCGTTTTTACGTAAAGCGATTAATTGCCTAGGCCACTTACAGGCTCTTTATCAAGGGATTTCAGGGCTGTCAATTGGGTGAAGGCTATAAATAGATAGCTGTAAATATGGTGAGAGTTTGACATTGGTTAAAGTGAATTTGGGAGCGAGTCTCGCTGGAGTGTTATCAAGTTTTTTGATGTGAGATAAAAAGGTAGGTATAAATAACAACACTGTCATAAATCGGGCACAGCATGTTGTATTAGTAGAATGCACTGTTAAGTATAAAAAAATCTTATTGAGAACTAGGTTATCTACATTGTATGTACATGTTGTCCTTCGTAAAACTTCCTTAGAGATTTTTAAGGGTTAATTTAGAATATGAGCGATGATTAAAAAATCTTATGTGTCATGGTTAATTTATAATACGAATGGTGATTATTCCCGTGTGTCCTTCCAGCTGCACCAGCAAAGCCAGCCGCAGTTCCAGGCGGAGCCGCCGCCGAGGACGTGGAAGTCGCCGTCGCCGCAGCCGCCGCAGCCGGAGCGCACGTGGACGCCGCAGGGCTTCGTGCTCCACGACCGGCCCAACCAGCCCTTCCAGGTCACTATTCATACTAAAATTTTGATAACATCCTAACATTAATAATTCTTGTTTCCTAATATTAAAAGTGACGGAAGTTTATATCTTCCGTCACTTCCGATAATATATTTGGACAGAACAAGGAAGAGCCTATAATCAGGTATGTACGGGCTATTGCTAACCATACGATAGTCAAATGAAAGATGTTTAAAAGTTTAAGAATTTATTTTAATTGAAAAGGGATGTTGTTATGAGCACGCGCGTTAAGTTTGTTTCGCGAATACGTACTGACGTTAAAATCGCACGTGTCGCGTAAAGTGCTGAATGAGGAAGGTGTACGGTTGCACCGTACATGCTCCCCACGCAGATGATGAGGTGAGATACAAGGTGATTTCAATTTTTCTCTTAAAGTCTCTAATTAAAAAGCACTTTTCTTCGAATTGGCGACACACTTTTATCTACTGTTTCACTTTTAGAATTTACACTATCACTACTACCACGAACACTTGCACTACACTGGCACTGATCAGAAGAGACGATGTTGGCGGGCATATCCCGACATTCCCGACCAGCCGATACTTCTGCGAGCTGAATGGCTGCTTCGGTGTTCCTCGCCTCTGCCACTGGATAGGAGGCCTGGCGATTCAGTTTCCGACGATAGCAAACGTAAAAGCAGCACACTAATATTACTGCTGCGAGACCCACATATATAGCCGTGTAATGATGTATGTCATGATACGAGATTTTGTTCAGTGGGACATTGTTTTCTTTTAAAGAAGTTAAACGCGTTCTCAATTCTTTCAACTCGCTGTCAGTATTAGTTTCGGCAGTGTAGTCGATTATAGATGGTGATGAGTAATTAATTAGGTGATTAATGGGGCTTATGTGTGTTATTATGTGCTGTTTATCATTGACAAAAAGTTGGCTGTTTCTTTCTCTTTCTGAGTGTAAAGAAAAGGTATCAGATTTCAGCAGACAACCTTGGTTCATTGTAAAAATTCCCGTTCGCTGTAACTGAATCATGAGAACTTGGTCACTGCATAATAGTCGTACGTTACAGATAGTGCAGCAAAAATATAAATATTTATTTATAGAATGTAGCTCATTCCAATTGTTCTCGCAACTGTGTAATACGTTGACGTTGCAAGAATTATTTTTTCCAGGGTTCCTTTCGCAAAATTGCTCATTATTTTTCAAGTGTACCTCTGGTTTCCTAATATGACAGAGAAACTTGTCATCTTCGTTATGACGACAGGTGTTAACATCTTCTGACGAGAGAATGTAATATGAGTCTTTCTTTAGGTTTATAGCAATGTACTGGGAAATCGGACTGATGTTATATAATCTGTCGTTGATCGTTATAGGAATAGGTATAGTTTTAAATATTTCAAAGGAATCCCGACTTATTAAAGGTAACTTTAGTTCAATTAATAAATATTTCTCGGTCATTCTGGTTTTAACTGTTAGTAATTGATATACATTTTTCATATCATTTTGTAGGTTATTAATAGGCAAACAGACATCCTTATCGAGGTTGTTTGAGATAAGGCTAATCTGGTCTCTGAGCTGATCTGGTGAAAGCATGTGATAATTGAATCGTCCATGATAAATATTCGTAACAGTGTCTAATAAAGAGCTTTGTATATTTCTTAAGTTTCTCAAGATGTTGGTTGCAGCTATGGATCCAAGACTTAAGTCACTAGCACGAGCATTTCTTTCGGCTTCATGTTTAAAGGCTTCAGACAGATTATCTATTTCGTTGTGTAATTGTTTAAGATATTTGTGTTGTCTATTTATCGATTGTTCTTCTCTCTTCAATACGTTATATTCTGCTTCAAATACAGAAGTCTGATTTTTCAGAAGTAAATTGAGATGATCTTCATTTTCTTGTATTAGTTGAATGTCCTGTTGATATTTTTCTGCAAATCTCTCATCTAACACACCGAACAAAGTATTAGCAAGATATCCTACACCGTTGATTATACCACGACGTCGGCGTTGTTTTTCGTTGCGTATGTCGCGTGCCGGTTGATTCAATAGTATGCGATTGTAGTATTCCATTTCCTCGTATTCTCTTCGCAGCTGTAGGGTTATTATGTTACAATGGGCATTGTCCTTTATTTTATCACATAATAATTCAATGTACTTAAGATAGCTTTTACACGCTGATACGCCTTGCCAGTATGGATCCATATCATAGTAAACAACGATCTTCCACTCATCTCTTATTATATGCATGTTGGAAATCTTGTCGAAGTATATACCCTGGTTGTCTTTTAATGAAGTAACATTATAATTTGTTGCTTGAGATGTAGTTATTGTGCATAGCAGATATATAAATGTTATCGCTAAGGTTAGAACGTTGAATTTTTTGCGTCGTACGGATTTCTCCTGCGGAGTTGGAGCTTGTTTTAGGTTGGTTTCAGAGTTTTTGTATTCTGCTGAATTAACAGGAAGAACTGAAATCTTGATAACCGGTCGTTTTATAAGTCCGTTCTTGGTTCTTAATGTTACCACCCGGACGTGTCCGTCGCTACCCGGGTGAAGCTCTACAACGCGCCCCAGAGCCCATTTACCGGGCGGTAAGTTCGCGTCTTTTATCAACACCACGTCATCTAGTTTGACGTTTTCCGTTGAAGTTCGCCACTTGCTTCTTGCAGATAATTGGCTCAGGTACTCAGTTCGCCAACGTTTCCAAATATCTTCTACAATTTTTTGTGTTAAGTACCACCTTGTTCGCATGTCTGTTTCAGTTTCAATAAACGTCAAACTCTGTTTAATATTGATAAAGCTGGATGGTGTTAAGAAGTCTAAATCTTCAGGGTCTTCCGTTAGAGGGCACAAAGGTCTAGAGTTGAGAACACCCTCTAACTGTGTCAATATTGTTGTGAACTCTTCGTATGTAAGCTTCTGGTTGTTTATAACGATTCTCATGTGCCGTTTTAAGCTTTTCACTGCAGCTTCCCACAGTCCTCCTGCTGTGGGCCATGAAGGTGCGTTGAAATGCCACTCTATTTCCATTTCCACAATCTCTGTCATGAATTCGTCATTTAACATTTGCTGCAAATGCTCATATTGCTCTTGTAATATGTTATTGGTACCGACAAAATTAGTCCCGTTGTCACTATATATGTGACGCGGGGTTCCACGTCTGGCTGCCATTCGACGTAGGGCAGCGATAAATGCAGATGACGTGAGATCTGAAACTAATTCCAAATGCACAAGTTTTGTTGCCATGCAGATGAAAACTGCCACGTAACCTTTTGTGGTTTTAATGCCTCGACCTTTGTTGGCCTTGATTTGCACGTGACCTGTGAAATCGATCCCGGTATGATAGAATGGAGGATACGCGTTGCATCTGGACATCGGTAAGTCTCCCATCAAGGGTGTTAAATTGTTGGGGTTGTGTTTACGGCATCTAACGCATCGTCGCAACCTTTTTTTCACTGCTCTATTACCGCCTATAATCCAAAATTTTTGTCGAATATTCGCAGATGTTACTCGAGCACCCCCGTGGTAGGTAAGTATATGGGCGTGGTCGATTATTAGATTAGTTAGTGGACTATTGTGCGGCAGTATTATCGGATATTTCATTTCAGGATCAATTGCAGCGTTTTTGAGTCTACCTCCGACTCTAAGAATATTATTACCATCAAGATACGGATTTAGTTCTAACAATTTGCTTTTGTTTGATATTGGTAAATTTTGTTGTAAATTTGAAATTTCTGGTGCAAATTCAGAAAGTTGTATATATTTTATAAAAGTGTTACGAGAATTTTTAATTTCTTGTAATGTTAAATATGATTGTTTTATTTTAATTTTATCCCGAGTTGTTTTAATAAATCGCTGTATCCACGCTAGCACGTTTATTAATTTTTTGAATGAGCTGTATTTATTTAGAAGTGTGCTAAGCAAGTTTGAATCATCTGTTTTGGATACTAAGTTTACTAGTTTCATTTTTCTGACTTCGGTATTAGGAACAGGAATTGATTGTTGATACATTTCTTCATAGTTTTGTAAGAGAAAATTGGGGCCCAGCCACCAGAGAGTGTGTTCTTGTAGCTGCTTAACGGTCATACCTCTGCTGGCACAGTCAGCTGGGTTTTCTGAAGATTGTATATATCGCCAGCAATTGGCAGGTATCATCTCAGTTATTTTGGACACTCTGTTAGATACGAAGGTTTTCCAACGTCCTGGATCTCCGCGAAGCCAACCTAGGACCACCATCGAATCTGTCCATGCTATTAACTTTGTATTAAAGCACTTAAGACACTCGTGAACTTTGAACATGAGTTTAGCTAGCAGCAGAGCTCCACACAGTTCTAGTCTAGGCATCGATATGTTCTTGGATGCTGGTACTAGCCTTGTTTTACCCGCTACGAGCGTCAGTTTTATTTGATCTCCCCTTTTAATTCTACAATATACGACACAGGCGTATGCTTGATTAGAAGCGTCGCAGAAGCCATGAAATTCTACCTGATCATTTTCATGTGTACCTAACCATCTTGGGACCTGAAACTGTTCAATATTCGACATACTATCTCGTAGTAGTATCCACTCTTTACGTATGTCTTCAGGTAATTTTTCATGCCATCCAATTTTTGTCAACCAAACGGCTTGAAATAAAATTTTTAATTTCGTCGATAGCGGTGAAAGCCATCCTAAGGGATCGAATAATTTAGACATGTCTGAAAGCATCGATCTCTTTGTAGGTGAGTTAGAAGATTTTTCAATTTTACATTGAAATATAAAAGTGTCTGTTAAAGTGTTCCAATGAAGTCCTAATGTTTTTGTTGAGCTTCCGTGCTTAAATTCAAAATTATCATTTTCACTTTCAATATTTGGCATGTTTTGTTGTAGTTCGACAGAGTTCGACTTCCATTTCCGTAAATTAAATGTTCCGCGACTTAATAAATTTGTCAGATCTTGTTTCAATTGTTTAGCGTTTTCCAATGAATGGGCGCCGTGCAGTACGTCGTCCATGTAAAATGATTCCTCGAGTGTTTTTATTACATTGCAATTAAAGTTGTTTTTTTCGTCGGTTGCTAACTGCTTTAGGGTCATCATTGCAAGGAAAGGTGCTGCCTTTGTACCGTATGTGACCGTGCATAATTGAAAGTCCTGTAAATGTTCGTTGGCTGAATCCCTCCAAACGATTTTTTGGTATTTTTGATCGTCTTCATGTAACCAAATAAAACGAAACATTTTTTCTATATCTGCTGTAAATGCAAATTCAAATTGTCTCCACTTTAGCAATAAAGATTGTAGATCTTGTTGTAAGTTGGGACCTTTTAGCATAAGGTTATTTAGGCTCAACCCTGATGACGTATGCTTCGATGCATTAAATACGACGCGTAAGGCTGTTGTTGTTGAATCGTTTCGTAAAACACAATGGTGCGGTAAATAACAGTCAGGTTTTAGATTGCTGATGCATGGTTTCATATGTCCGAGTGCTATGTATTCGTGTATGAATGAAGCATATTGTTGTTTGATGTTGTAATTATTTTCAAATTTTCGTTCTAAATTACGAAATTGCGCACAAGCAAGATTTTTTGAGGAGCCAATTTTTTCCGTAATATCCTGTACAAAGGGATATCTCACTTCGTATGAGCCATCTTTGCGACGTAAAGTAGACGATTTATAATACTCCACGCAATGCACATCTTCTGAAGATAGGTCTTGTTCTTCTGTAATATCTTCTATCTCCCAAAATTTTTGTATATCGTCTATGGGATCTCGATGCAATACAACATTACACTGTAGAGTTTTCATTACGTTACCGCAAAGTATCCAACCTATACGGGTTTGTTGAGCGATAGGTAGGGATTGGTCAGACCTGCATATTCCACTCATTATAATATTCGGATAGACGTCCGCTCCTAACAAAATGTCTACAGGACGGCTGATGTAAAATTCTGGATCAGCTAACGGAATATTCTCAAGGTGTGACCATGTCGGCTTAGTAAATGTAGAGCTAGGTAAGTTATTTATTAAGTTATTTATTATTAAAGCATTAGTTGTAAATTTATAATCTGTATAAAGTGAAGCGCATGTTATGTTTATAACTCCCTTACATTGGTTTACTTTCGCTCCAATACCCGATATAGCACCCTTACATTTTTCTCTAGGTAATGCTAAGAGTTGAGCGGCCTTTTCAGATATTAAGGACGTTTGAGATCCTTGGTCGAGGATTGCCCTCAGGGTTACATAAGTTCCGTTATTAGTTCGTACTTTAATGAGAGCCGTTGCTAATAATATTTCTGAAACGTTGTCACGTTGCTCTAACACGTGAGCATTCTGATTTTCAATCATTCTATGTTGTTCTGTAATCAAAACCGCTGGTCTTGATGTTGAAGGTTCCTCCATTGCAGGTTGGTTGACAGACCTTTTGAAGGCATCATGTAAAATAGTATGGTGCTTTCCTTGGCATTCATGGCACCTTCTGATTGATGTACATTCTTTGTCTCCATGACTAAATAGGCAATTAACACATAAGTTGTTTTTAGTTACAAACATACGTTTTTGTTGAGGCGACAAATATGAATAGGTGTTGCAATTGCTTAGCCAGTGGCTCGCATTACAATATGGACATTTAAAACTTGTTTTGTTAGAAAATTTATGTTGAGTAGGTTTAATTGAATTGGTTTTTATGTAAAAATTGTTCGATTTATACGGTTTAGATGTTAAAGTTAAATTGTTTGTTCTGTTTTGATCTTGTTTTTTACGTGATTCTGCACCTGACGTAAATTTCTTTTCCATGAAATTCATGAATTCATTGAGTTTGAATAGCTCTCGAGGGTATCGTAATGACTCTAAAAATTGATGTTGAGTTTCAGGATCTAACTTTTGCAGCAAGATTTGTACTATGAGTGGCTCCCACGATGACGTATCCACCCCTAAATTTTTTATGGCATTCAATGATTCAAAGGTTGTATCATGGACCCTTTTAAAATGACTCACAGATGACTGTGTAATTACTGGCAAGTTTAAAATATGATTAACATGAAATGTAAAAATCAATCTAGGATGATCATATCTGTTATTTAAAATCTCCCAGCATGCCTCATAATTTTCTGCAGAAATAAGTAAATTTTGTATAAGGTGTTCCGCTTCTCCTCTCACCTTACTCTTTAAGTACTGCATTTTTTGCAAGTTAGTGAGGCAAGGATTTTTATGTATAGCCTCTGTAAATAAATTTTTGAATGGTACCCACTGTTGGAAAGAACCACTAAACACGGGAATGTCCATTTTTGGTGTGGACATCTCTCTGTATGACGCAGAACTCAATTTATTATTAAGCACTTGCTTCATTCTCTCGTACATGCTTTCACATTTTGAGAATGATTGTTCATAACCACTATCAGAGCCTTCCAGCTCTTGGTCTAACTCCCAGTGAAGGGAATCAATGTTCTCCCATCGCGCTTGCAGGGTGCGTAATGAGTCATTTAGCTCCCACTCTTGCGTAACACTATCAATCTTGTTCTCGATGTTGTCTATTGTTCTCATGAAAGCCCGAAAGTTGCTCGACTGTTTCCGAAGCATATCATCAAGTTTGCTAGCAGTTCCCGAAGAAGTCTTTGTACGGGACGACCCGGGATGTTCGGTTGGCACCGACGGTTCTATTAGAACATCTTCAGAAATCGCTTGAGAGACAGAATCTCGTGTTGGATCTGATAATTTGCTTAACAAATGTTGTTGATGTTGTTGGATAAGATATTTTGTATTTTTGTATAGCTCAGCAGCCCTATCATACTCAGACAACGTAAAATAAGGATGTAACCTACTGCCTTCTGTTTTCATTCTATCGTGATTGAATTCATACTCTCCCCAATACGTATCTAATTTTTCCAGTTTGCTTTTGAAGTAGTCGACAGTCTTCCGGTCGGCGCTGTCTTTCTTGAAATTAATTCCAAGTTTTTTAATAGACTCGAAAATTTCGGTCTGCGATTTGTATAGATCATCCATATTGCAGTTTAACAGTTAATAGTATACAAATGGAAAGATCTTACTTGTTGTTGTTGTTGTTGCTGCTGCTGCTGCTACTGCTGCTGCAGCTGTTGTTCTTGTTGTTGTTGTTGTTGTAGTTGCTGTTGTTGTTGTTGTTACCAGACCAGTTGCTCCTGGCGAGTTGACGTATGTGATCCTCACACACAATCCGCTTCGTTTAGCCACAAGCACTACTGACTGTCCACGTTTTAGGGTCTTACGAAAAACCACTATCACGCGAGGTCCACTAGTTCAGTTTAGATCGAAGGACCAATTTGACTATGTACGGGCTGTTGCTAACCATACGATAGTCAAATGAAAGATGTTTAAAAGTTTAAGAATTTATTTTAAATGACAAAGGATGTTGTTATGAGCACGCGCGTTAAGTTTGTTTCGCGAATACGTACTGACGTTAAAATCGCACGTGTCGCGTAAAGTGCTGAATGAGGAAGGTGTACGGTTGCACCGTACATGCTCCCCACGCAGAT
>DWBE01000088.1:0-10650 GCA_018230705.1 Spialia ferax
CTCACGTAGGCACTAACACAATTTGACACTTACCCATAAACGACAATAAACATTGTTTCCAAATACATCCACGGTCCACTGCTTGATCATTTGTTTGCTCAGTGTCCACATTCTTCGAAGTTATTGTATAAACCATGACTAGATATTAAAACACTTGAAATTCACTGAAAACACAACACCATCGTTGCACACAAGCGGCAAGACCTAAACTAACCGAATCCAAAACTATATAACAACTCGAAAATAAACACTAAAATTCACTTCGTAATCAAAAACCGACTTAGAATCCGAAGCGTAGAGTTCAAATTGCAATACACGGTAACAGAACGATAATCAAATGTTTAAAGACGTTTAATCTTTTGAATAGACATGGAAAGAACGTTGAATGAATCAGTTTTAAACAAAGAACACCACGTATTCTACACAAGTTTAAACTACTTCACTTAACGCTTCAACTACGAGAATACAACCAGCCGCCTATCACGTGAAACATGAACTGAATTTAAAGTTTCAAACGAAAAGGTCGATATTGATAAACGATCAATCGATAGACTTATCGATGAGTTACAGAAAAATGACTGATAGTTTTGTACACAAACTAATGATTGGAAAAAAACTGTTAAATGGTTATGTGAAAAGATTAATTTCTTATCTGAAAACAATTTGGAAACAATTACAACTAATTGTGGAAGAAAACTTAATATTAATGTTTGTTTGTTACACTTTCACCCTGGCTTCATCATCAGATGTTTATTGTCTTCTTAGGCGTCTCATTTACGTCTCAAATATGAAGATCAAAAGCCAAAGGATTGATGGAATGGAGACTGTGTCTCGACGAAAGGTGACAGTGGCTCTAACCAAGATCAAATTTCATTTCATTAACGGCAACGGATACATGAGAAAATGTCCCATAAATTTCTACTCTATTCCTTGGCGATTCATCTGCTGCATCTTGGCTAGCCCCTCTGGTCGTCCTTCGAGCAGGTGGACTAATGACCTGAGGTAGATAGCGGGAAACCGCTGGATCTTCAGGGCATAGGATCGGATGGAGGCATCACCTAAAGGAAGCCTAGCAGCAGAAGACATTAAAACACTGACAGGTGGTTAAGAAGGGAGTTGAATAAAGATGCTTCACGTAGACATTACGAAGAATCTGTTTGACAGCAAACAGATTTTGTCATGATAATTTCTTTCCCAAATGATAAAGTAATGATTAATTTGACTACGCTTTATTGATAACTAGCTGACTGGAAAACTTCGTACCTCCAGTTGATAATTGTTGTTTTTTGACGTTTTCAGGCTATTCTTTAAAATTTTCTGTAAGAACAATCTTTGTACTTCCAGGAATATTATAAAAGAATAATTAGCGAAATAAGTTCAGCTGTTCTCAAGATTTGCACTTAGCAACACATTCAACGATTCATTTATACAATATACGAATTTCATGACACTAGCAATTATTCGAAAAGGTTAATTAGATTAAAATTGAAATTGGAATTCACGTGTTAATGAAATGGTTAGATAACAAACCAGTTTATTTAACTGTAGGGTAAAGTACTAACAATACTACTACTAAAACCTACTAAGAATATCGCAAATATTTCGTTAAAGTGATAATTATTTAATTGGGAATTAATGAATGGATATTTTTATACACGAGTAGGTACGATTATTTTTATAGAATTAATCTATTTTAGTCCAAAAAAGTATAAATTTAAAAATATCTGACGATCGAAAAAATGTGATTACTTTTCTATTCTTTTTAATGAATGAATCGATCAAACTAATAAACTGTTTTCACATTTAAATTCACGCAACATAGATGGCGCTAAAACCAAAAAAGGCAAACACGATTCCTCACTTTTTTTACACAATCAGTGTTCAAACTGCCTAGCAAATAGTGGGTTTAATTTCGCAGATCTCTTCATTACTCTTTTATCTCGATCACAAACTACCACGCTTGCTTATCTGAGCGTTGTAAAGCAAACACGAGCGTGTAAAGTCGTATCACGGCTACGTTTGAGTCAATATACAAAGTAGTACGTGACCGGCACTGCGTTTGGGTTCATTTAATACCTTAAGGATTTGTTTGCACTCGTCGTGTTATAATCTCCCTTATACTGTTGTTTGTTATTAGTATAATTTCTTCTTTTTCTTCTTCCTGCCCTTATCCCACTTTAAGTGGGGTCAGTACAACATGTTTTCTTCTTCCACTCCTCTCTGTCACTCGTCAGTTCTTCATTCATTTCTTTCACTGAAGATTAAGATATTCTACTTACTAAGTTCCCGATTTACTTTCAGTCTTCTCATTTCTGCACATTAGTTTAGAGTACCTACTTCTGACTTTGCCTTTTTATAGAACTTTCTAGAAAAAGTTCTTCTTTTTCTCTTCTTCTTTTTTCGCCGTTGAAATTCGATTTTTATCAGTATTACGACAGCTATAGCAACAGAAACAATACTATATTTAATTTCTATTTTGACTTAGACTTAAGCTTAACTAGTTATTTAATCCATAATTATTATTGAAGCTATTATTTTATGTTCCAATTCCAACGGTTCCTCTCAAAAATGCTAGCGAATATAAATCAGAATTTAAAAAGTCAAAGAAACCAAATCCACCTTCAATGAGCCATTATCAGATATCTATGAACCTAGAAACTTCAGATTTACTTTCAAAAACCGTCCCATCTGAAAAAGCCTGATAGATATTTTAAAAGCCATTGTAAAACGAGCCACTGGAATCTGTCTGATCTCAGAAAGATACGCATTTACTTACAAGGTATGCCCATTTATTGCTCTCCAAATATTTGTACGTCCATCCTGTTTAACTCAAATGAATCATGTTTGAACCATATATCGCACCTCTTGAATATAGTGACCTAATCCAAAATTTTAGAAAATGAAGTCGTATTTTTGTGAAACCGGAACTTATTCTTATTTTTGGATTACGAAATATAGGTACCTACACTGTTCGCATATTTCGTAATCCTTCCAAATCTTCATTTCGCGATTCCCAAAAATTTTATTTTTTGTGTTAGGTCACTAAGTTATGTCACTATTATACCTAATTTTGGAGTTGCGGTATATTTTAATGTGCCCATAAGTTATGAGAGTAAAACATTTTTGTGGCGTAATTTCTTATTTAAAACATTTTGTTCGTAAAATTCTTGATTTACAATTATTTTGATCAGCTTATAAACTATTTCTGATGTAGATGACTGCCAAGCATTTTCCTGTCATTTTTTAGTTTTTTTTTATAAATCATAGTCATATCGCCTGCTGTAACCTACCCATGCATTTCCTATCCTATAAATTGTTGAAATATCTGCACAATACCTATTAGTCTATTTATCTTCGTAATTCATTTTGCTATTTCCATAGCAGAACATTAATTCAAAGACGCTAACTACTCTTGGCTAAGACAATTAATTAGAATCAGATTGGATGCAATCTAAACAAGAATTACGTAAATTAAGTTTACATAAAAATCATACCACGCTCTAATTGGCCTGAGAGTAGCACTGACTCGAGTTCTGTCCCCTAAGAAAATATTTACACACCGCGGTCCCTTTACATCTTGCTGTTGTTCAAAGCAGATTAATGTTTGTGCTAGGTTATTTGCACAGTTCTTCATAAAAATGGTCTAAACAGTGCTCGATAAACAGGGGCCGGTTATATCATCCTGGTTGTTCCGCCACGTTATCTTCTGTAATCCTTTTGAGAGACAATACGGGAGGATTATTGCGCATTTTGTTTTCAATTGATGAATTTGATTGCTTTGGTTTTTGTATCTTTTCATGTAGATCAGGATTCTACACGGACAAATTGTTTGGTTGTTGAATAAAGAAAATAAGAGTTTAAATATTTTACAGCTGCCAAAAATAATTATGTAGTTTAAGTAACATTAGACTAGAGTGATAAGTTATTCCCGTTGAATAGCTTGTTTAATTTGAAACACTTTGGTACCCACAAAATGACATTTTTCCATACTCGCACTTCCCATCAGTATCGGGAGGTCCCTTCCAACACGGATCTCATCCAACGCGGCGAATGCACATATTAAAAAAATGAATTTCACATAACCTATATCAAAATGATCTTGTTTTTGAACATGTAGAATTTTCAATAGAAAGTACATATGAGACAGAAAATGTTCACAAACCTGCAAGTAAAATGCAATATCCTCAAAGCGAAAGTTTCCGAGTCCGCGCAATAATCTTACATTTCCTGCAACAATTGCACGGCGCCGCCAAATCGGGAGATGTGAAGTGTAGCGATCAAGGAGCAAATACGCCTTTGTGATAGTAGGACGTAATCTCTGCTGTGGGGGTTTTAATTACTTATTGGAAACTTGTGGCCGCCGGCTGTATGGGAGCGTCTGGGCTTTATTAGGAGATTTCGAGTACTCGAGATAAAGGAAAATTGCCACTACTATCGGTCCTTAATAAGTTCTCGCCTAATTTTTATACAAAAGTTGATATTCTATAACAGTTTTATGAGGTTTTATATTTATTTAAACTTTATTGTGAACATCTTAAATTAGGAAATATAAAAGGCGGACTTAATGCCTGTCGGAATTCTCTGTCAGTCAATCTGTGGCAGAACAGAAAAAATGTTGCTTACAAAAACACAAAAATAAAATAAAGAGATATCATTAGGTATACTCAAATAATATAATAGTTAATAAATTTCAAAATAGTAAAAATAATTAGTAGATATTAAATAGAACTGATTAAGTCTGTAAGTACCTATAAGTATCTAATATAATAAAGTAATTTCATAAATTTATCTACTTCATGTTCATAATAACATTAATGGAGAATTGCTTATTTCATTCATTCATTTGTGATTTCTAAAACTTGTTTTTTATTTATTTTACGTACCAAATGCGAGAAGTGAGAGCCTTTGGTAACGGCTCACATGTCAATATGACACGGGATGTGATTTTGTCGAGAATTCTATCATGGTTATACGCACCTACGAAGTTTGCAGTATCTTGCAAGAAATTTGTCATCCCATCGGTAACACCACACCATGATTAAATTCTAATTTTGTTAAACATGTGGAATCAGCCGTAATTCCTTTCAAATTGCTTCAAGTGGGATTCTAGAAAGTGCCTAAAACATGTTTAATCATCACTTATTGTTATGTAACGATTAGCTACATAATTTAAAACAAGCCTTTAGAAGAATGATCACCTCTTCACGTCCCCATCTGCTTTCCACACTATATTTATTGTTAAAAATATAATATCTTGCGACATAAAAACTAATTGCGTATTACTATTAGGTACATTAACGATGAATAATAACACCGTTAATATAATTCATGAATCAGAAAGCTTTTAATTATCAAATAAAGCCTTGGCTTTTCAATCCACAATTTACCATCCAAAAGAGGTACGCACGCCTGGAATTTACTTAACACTCCGGTAAATAACATATTCTATTAGTGTGCATGTTTAATTAGTGTACGATGCCAACGACTTCTTTCAATAGACGAACAAATATTAGCACGTCTTTGATCTGAGACGCAGTCGGCGACCATTTTGTATCGACGTGTGCTCTTAATTAAGTTCAAATAAGGCATGGTAAGTCATGCGAGCCTCGCTTGCCGCAGTTAGCTAATTTGAGACATTTTAGTTAAACATTAACTTTAATTAATGAATATAATTTTGTAGGTAGTAAACTCTACCAGGTAGAGGTGGTAAAATTACTTTTTTTGTTTTATTTAAGTCGCTTTTCGTTTTCACTTCAAATTTCACAGTTTTTACACTTATATAGGTAGGTACTGAATATTGAAAATTAATTTGAGAAAGTAAGTTTGTAGTTTGCGAACTTTCCTTAGAGCAAAAGAGTTTTTTATCTACTGTGCATGGTTTTTTTAAAATATGATTTGTAAGTATACAATTCTTTATTGGTGTAGGTATGTAGTTACTTTATATCTTTATATTACTTAAAAATTCTTCGTATTTATTTGGTGTAGGTAATTTACCTTAGGTATATTTTTATATTACTTTTAAAATCTCCTTATTTATATGTATCTTTTTAGTAATAAATATTGCTAAGAAAAAGACAATAGGTAATATTTTGTATCAAGAAATTCCTTTTTGAAAATAAGTAAGATTTAAGCGTTATAAGGATTCTTTACTCATTTTACCGCAACCTGCGGCGCCAGACTTTCCTCTAATAAGTATTTTGAGCTAATTAATGGCTCTCCAGGGAACCATGATGAACTTTAGACTAAATTAATTGTGCGCCTTAGATAGTTTCATTATTATTTCCCTCTAAACAACGACGATATTTTTATTGACTATTTTAATAATAATACGTAATTTATTTACAATGCAATGTTCTATTTTATAATCATAGTTTCAAAAACTAAAAACAACACGCATAGATTATTGTATTGTCATTGGCTCTTGATCCCTGTGCAAAATTTCGAGTTAATCCGACTGCTAGAAGTAGGTCAAAGTCAAAATGAAGTTTAAAGATTCCGTTACAAAGTTACATACATACAGCCCGAGCTTATAAAAACATGTTAAAAAGATTATTTATTTAAAAATTATTAAGTACTGCATAAAATTTATATTTTGAATGAATGAATGACTGATTTACTGCCAAAATTGTGGTACATTAAAGATCTTACAATTACGTTTAAAGTTTCGCTCACAATTTTATTAACCATAATAATATAATGGTATGCAACTAATTATTAAGTAATTTTTTTTCATTATTATTCAAGACTTATCGATAATTGTTAAATATATTGATTATTTAATTCATCATTCTGTTTATCTTCAAATTATGGACTAATAACAATTTTAGCGTACATCGTATATCGTTATTGATTCTCTATACGCTATCCTAAATAATATTAATAACTTCAATGCCATCCTTAAATATTTTTATTTACTTATTTTTGTAATTTATACAAATAAAATGTTCTTTAAATATTTAATAGAATGAACAAAAGTCCTGCAGTGTAACCATCCAGCTGATTGCCAACTAGATACGACTAGATTCTCCAATCCAAGCGAGTCTACCTAATACTCTTTGATTCAATCCAATGCACAATGCTTACTCAGGTAAACAAAATTCCATCACTAAACACAGAATTAGTATGTAATGTTTGAGTTAATAAAATTAGATCTGTTTGATTTAAAAATATCTAAGTAAATAAGTACCTACTTACTTATTGTTCAAGACGAAAAAAAATCTGGTACCTAAATACAAAAAAAGCTTTTAAAATGACAGATCTCCATATTGAAAAATGTTCTTACATTATTGTGATTATTTTCAAATACAATTTGTAACAGAAATGTACTCATAAAATGATTTATGCTTAAAACAGCTCATAGTACCTATCATGATAGATTAATAACATCTGCAGAAGTCTTCATCTAATACTGATTGTTTCAGTCAACTGATATTGATGATTGAACGAGTGAACAAAGACTCTTGATTAAGGTCCCGTATTGTTTTAGAGGTTAATACTATTTTAGCTACCTCTACAATACCTTTCTATAGGTACTCGTAACTAACTACGGACTGGTGATCGAAAATCTGGCTGGATTCTGCCCTCCCTAGTTTCGATTTCAGTACAAGAAGCCAACTAATTGCTTATTGGATACCCTAGCCAAAGTCTGATCTATGCGCAATAGTAAGATAAGAGTTTCTTTGAATAGATGAATTTCAATAGATAGTTTTATATCTGAAAAGAATAAAAAGTTGCTTGACAAATAAGGATTAGGTATAAGTATAGGTAATTAAATGGTTACCTAAAATACAAATACTTAACTACTACAAATATGGTCTTGTTTTATGTAAAGGGATTTTCGGTCAAATAATAATAAGTAAGTACAGAAAATTGTTATTCTCCAGAACATCACTTAAATTTGAAGAGATTAATAGTCAGAACCAATTAAAGCCACTCTACCGCACTTATGAAACAATATAACATACCTAGCAGTATATGAAGGCTTTACCGTATTTCACGGAGTAGTAATCTGTCGTTGGGTAAGATTTTCGGCAATTACCTTAATCGGATTACGAGCGTGCGAGCTCTGACGTCACTAAGCAACAAAACCACTAAT
Source organism: Spialia ferax (assembly GCA_018230705.1). Lineage (NCBI taxonomy): Eukaryota > Metazoa > Arthropoda > Insecta > Lepidoptera > Hesperiidae > Spialia > Spialia ferax. The sequence goes on from DWBE01000088.1 coordinate 8,096, forward strand.
CTTGCTGTAATTGTCCCTTTAAGGTAGAAGTAGGTACTCTCAACCAAAATATCCTGCAGTCTTCAATTTACAATGTAGTTTGATAAAATAATCAATTTATGGGGTCGTATGAGATGTGTGGTGATTATTATTGTTGAAGCGAAGGTGGTAAGTTCAATTTGTGATTCATTTTGTTTCGATTTTCATGAGACCTTGTCTTTACTGACTATGAAAACACACATTTTTCCGTGGTTTCAGAGTCAACAAACAAATAATATAGATAGATAGAATTACAAAAAGGCAGATTTTAGGTATAAGTAAATAAAAAATAGAATATGTTGGGACTGGTTGGGATTAAATAAATTAATTTGACCTTTATTTAAGTACCGCAGACAGACGCAACTTTTTCTTAATTATTTATTTCAAATAAAAAACAAAACCAATTTATAACAGGTTCAAAGCACTGAAATAAATAAAAAACGATATCCATTACCTAGAATACGATACCGAATCAAATCATTTCAAGACTTAAAAAAAAAACAAATTATGACATATGAAAAATATATCCTGTCCATCATTTTAACCTTTTAGACGGTTATTTATAAGTCGGTCTAGGTACCTCAGTGTCATTATTCATTGTTTAGAAAGGGCGCATGTGAATGAACCCTGGTTGCCGCCGACGGCGTATATTTTGAGCCAATCAGGCTTGTGTTTCCAATATGTGAAGGGTTACTAAGCTTTCGCCTCGTTATTTCAGAGTGACAGGTGCATAAATAATTTAATTAGTGTATTGAATTTCGATATCAATTTGAATATTATTCTTTTTGGCGCTGGTTTGCCAGTAGAGAGCGAAGAAAATTTGCAAAACTACCTACCAAATTCTAAGAACAAGGTGATCTTAGTTGTCAGGACGCATAGCATAGCGTGGGTACTTTATATGACAAACGGTAAGTGCAAAAATTTAGGTCATAATATAAAATGCAATGGATTGCAATAATCACATATCACAAGAAATCACGAAGAAAATTTAAAAATAATTTTACTGTCTGTAATTTAAAAAACCCTCTTTATTCTTCATAAAACATGGCATATTACCTACGCAGATAAAGATTTTACGAATCCGCTTACATTTTTCAAGGAAAAAACATAATTTGGCATAGATACGAGTGTACTTAACAACTTTTACTCTCGCATTTTCGAGAAAATCTTGGAGAATCTCTTCAAGATTTTAAGTAATGTAAACAGTCTCGTCAAAAGGATCTTTTGCTATAATTTTCGGGACTTTTACAGACGCTTTTATACGTAACAGGGAATATATCGGAAAAATGACAAAACCAACTGCGTAAAGACTTAACCCCCGTGAAGTGAGGCATTAGATACGCTTCATCGTCTTCTCAAGAGCTGATGGAACTGATTGGCCAGCTTTGCCTTAACAATAGGTACTGTGAACCGTATCATAAGATCTCATGAGCAACCAAGCTCATCCGATTTTAACCTTTCTTGACAAGGGTATAAGCAATGATTTCGTTTGAATGATTCTCGTGATGTACGAGTTGGTTTAGTGTGGAATTAATACATCTGTTTAGTCGGATTTCATGTTTCATTGATTGGCGTTGTTAAGAGTCATCGTAAGGGTAAGTCGGAACGCTTTCAAATGCTGCAAACCGGTGGGCTTAGAAAAAATAAAACAGTTCCGATATCAGAAGTTCCCCCTTTTGTTATTCGGGAGTTTTATCTCTTTATTTGTACGATCTTGCTGAGTTTGAAATAGTCGATCAAGTGCTCTCTACAGAAAATCGATAAATCGAAAACACAATAGTAAAAATGCTTTATCAAGATTGTTTTTCATTATTCTGTTAGATAATGACTATATGCATGCTAAGTATGTGTTGGATTATTTATTATTGTCTTTTTCTACTTATTGTAATTCGAATTACTTACTATATTTCTTTCTTTCTTTATCATTCGAATTAATTATTCGAAATACTTCTTATTCTGGATAGCTACAGTGAAATACGTCAATTAGTTACTTATTTTTACTTTTTCATAATAATAATCAGAACGATCAGAATGACGTGATTAGTACCTACTCGACTACTCGTAGGTTTCACATAGCTACATAAAGTATAATTGATTTATAATATAGACTACTTACAGTCTAATATAAAAATAACCAATAGGAATTTGATACACTGAATTCGATGAAGACAATTAACTGGCCATAATCGATAAAATGAAAGACGAATGCCAGACTCTTGTGATTGGTGATTTGCCAGATATTGCGAGGACAATACAATGGATGCGAGGGTACTTTCTGTTCGCGAGACATGTGATATGTTACATTCCATGATATTATTATACCGACATAATCTACAGGATGATGTAGTGGCACGCGATGATATAAACACAAGTTTTCAATCGTGTGAATGCAATTTGAATTACTTATTTAATGTTTTGTAATAGACAGCTACCGAGTTTAAATTCCTGTTGTTTTATTGATTACCTATTATAATTTATTATGCTATTATTGGTATATGAGCGCTAGGAAACAATTAAATATAAATAATCTCATCGGT
>DWBE01000089.1:0-10629 GCA_018230705.1 Spialia ferax
CGTCACCTCGATGTGCTAGCCGCTAATGTAATACCGTCCGCGTAATAAAACCGGGCTCGCCTAACGATTTCAACTCAAGGACCGTCACATCTGAATTGTTTGGTATCTACCCTCCGTTCGTGTGATATTACCAAAGTCTTCGAAACGTACTCCTACCGGTTTCGTTTGCAAATCGGTAGTGAATCGGCCGGCTATAGCCGTGGGGACCATCTGAGTCGAAGACCGCAGCCGCGCCGCTGGCCCGCCCTGGGCCGCGACGCCAATTGCAGCGGGGATTCAGATGTCCTCCAAGCAAACGCTTCCTGGTAAGAAACCGCCGCCACCGCCGCTTCCGCAGCGCGTCCCCGACCCGTCGCGACAGCGCGCCCGCTCGAAGTCGACGTCGAGCAGGACTGCGCGCGCGCCCGGGCGCGAACGCGAAGCGGAGGAGGCCCACCACCGGCGGGACGCGTCGCTGGCCGCAAGACCGGATGCTAGCAAGATGGAACGGGCGCGTGCTGATGCACAGCAACCCTCCACCTCCGCGCAGCGCCCGATAGGCCGGCCACCAACCGCTGCTGACGCCGCCGCCACCGCTACCGCTGGCGCCATCACCGCCGCGCCGCCCTCCACCCTGCGCGCGCCCACGAGTTCCTCTGCCTCAACTGCAGACATATCAGCAGCCGCGACCCCAACAAGGAGGGTTCCTGCTTGGCTTTTGGAGTTCTCTCCAAACACCATCAGGAACTACGATGAGTTGTTGGAGTCGCAGCTGCTGAGCCAAGATACCACCGCCGACGACATCGTCGAGCGAATGGAACGCTTCATCATGGAGGTGAAGCACCAGAAGAGAGCCCAGACCCCGAACAGAGAGCAATTGCAGGACTTCTGGGACTGCTACAAGGCGGGCCTGGAAGGCCGCCACCGCCTCCGCTCCCTCGGAGGAGTAGAAGAAAGAGGCTACCAGGGACACCAAGCGGCCCTGTCATCAGGGCCCATCGAGGGACCCACGTACACGCAGCCTCAGCCGAGGTCCGCCCGTCGCGCGTCTCTACTCGGACCCGGGGCCCCGCGTCGACTCCGCGCACCCGACGGCGCCCCGCGTCGGATCGCCCCTCCCCCGCCTCCCCTGGCGTTTTCGTTCGCGGAGGCCGCCAAGAGGACCACGTCAGCCGCGACAACGACCGCCGCGCCGGGCCCCAAGCCCCAACCGCCAACATCAGCCGCAACCAGCACAACAGCCCCCGCAGCCGCTACCCGCCCCTGATAGTGGAGAAATTGCCAAACTGGGCTCACCACTTCAGGGTCTTAAAAGGGAAGCTGGGAAGAGCCCCCAACGCACGCCCGTTCGGGCAGGGCGTGCGTTTCACGCCAAAAGAAGAGAGCGAGTACAGGGCGATCCAGGCATATCTCCGGGACCTGGAAAGGACCGAGAGTTTGTCCTGGTTCTCGTACTCGCTCCCAGCGGAAAGGAGCCTGAAGGTGGCCATTCGGGGGCTGCCAGCGGACACCGCTCCGCAGGAGGTCGAGGTGGAGCTCCGCGACCTGGGATACGAACCGGAGTTCGTACGCCCCATCAAGGCCCGCGCGGGGAGACCGGGGTGTATATTCCTGGCAATCCTTAAGCGCACAGCTGACATCACGCCAGGCATTTACGCAGTAAATGAGCTGCTTTGTATGCCTGGCATCAAGATTGAAGCCTGGAGGGGGAAGAAGGGACCGGCTCAATGTCACCGGTGCCAGAAATTCCGGCACAGCAGCCACAACTGCCACCGCCAGCAGGCGTGCGTACGATGTGGCGAGCAGCACGCCGCACGGGAGTGTCCAAGACCACGGGAGGAGCCTGCCACATGCGCAAACTGTGGCGGCGCACACCCCGCCAACTACACCACCTGCCCCGTCTTCAAGCGGGAGGCGCGCAACAAACGCGCTGGAACGGTGGCAATTACGGCTGCTAATCAGCCAAGGACATCATCGGTCGGACCGTCGACTCAGCAATCGGGGAAGCAGCACGAGGGCTCCCTGATGGCCAAAGCCAACGATCCCCCGAAACGCGGAGCTTCCACCAAGAGCCGGAGGAAGAAGAAGAAGAAGCAGAGCAAGAAGGGGAAGCCCGCCCCATCCTCCTCTGCCTCTGCACCCGCCCCCGCATCCGCTGCCCCCTCGAAGAAGGCAGCAGAAAAGAAGAAGCCAGTCGCCGCCCCCGCGCAGGGAGGAAGGGCGAAGGCAGCCGAGGACCGCGAGCACGGGGTCCTAGACTGCGCAATTGAAGTCCTGCAGGACGTCCTCGTCGCTTTGCGCGCGGGGAGGAATGCGGTGCCGGTGATCCTCAGCGGCATGGCGAAGCTCGCCGAACGCTATGGATAGCAAGCTGAGGATACTCACCTGGAACGCCCGCGGTCTTCGAGGGAAGGCCGCCCTCTTCCGACTCCTACTTCGGGATCAAGACATAGACGTGGCACTCATATGCGAGACCCATCTGTCCCCGTCGGACCCATTCAAGATTCCGGGATACTACATATACCGCCAGGACGAAATCTCAATAGCCGGCCACGCTTACCGTGGGTTGGCAGTGTTAGTAAGGAGACGCGTCGTCCACCAGCCACTCCCAGCAATACAACTGGACTCCTTCGACGCCCTGGGTGTCGAAATCAACAGCAACGGCCACCCAACCCATCTTTACGCCACCTATCGCCCGCCGGCGGGAACGATCGACGTCAAGGACGTCCACAAACTAATGGACACATCGTTCCCGACGATAGCCGCCGGCGACTGGAATTGTAAGCACCCAGGGTGGAACAGCACCCACATCTGCAGGAACGGCAGGAAGCTGTTCGACGACGCCGAAAGCCGCGGGTACGAAATATCTGGACCAGAAGCCCCGACGCACTACCCCGACCAGGGGTCGTATGCTCCGGACGTGCTCGACATCGCAGTACACCGCGGCTTACACTGCCAACTCCATCTCGAGACCCTGCAGGACGGTATGGGGTCCGACCATTTACCTGTCCTGCTCGTCCTGGCGAAGCAAAACGTAGTTGTCTCGCTTCGCAAACCACGTCGTCTAACGAATTGGAATACCTTCCAGGAACACATGGAGATCACCACGCCAACTCGGCCTGTCAGCACTCCAGAGGACGTTGACCAGCTGGCCATCGACATCACTGCAAGCATGCAAGGCGCCCTTGAAGAATCCTCGAAAGACGCGAAAACCTGGGAGGGACGTCTTCCCCCCCTCCCGAGACACATCCGACTTCTTCTCGAAAAGAAGAGGCGCCTGCGGAAACGCTGGCAGTCGACCAGATGTCCCACGCTGAAGAACCAGCTCAACCATGCCACAGACAGGCTAAAAGCCGAGTTGGAAGGGCATGCGGCCGCGAGCTGGGAGGAACACGTGGATTCGGTGCACGACAGCTGGGCGTCCATCCACAAGCTCTGTCGAGCCATCTCGAAGACCCCAGCCCCGGTCCGCCCGCTCTTGCACGAAGACGGTGCGCCACGCTACAGGGCGGAAGATCGCGCGGAGATCTTCGCCTCACACCTCGAACGCCAGTTCCGGCCCAATCCTACAGACGAGGCAGAACACGTCGCAGCAGTCGAGTCACACCTTCGGACATACCTCGCCACGCCTATAGCTCCCGAAGAGGACCCTATCGTCTTCTCCCCGAGCATGGTCCAGCGTGCGATAGAAAGGACTCAAGCCAGAAAGGCTCCCGGCGCAGATGGCATTACGAACAAGGCGCTCCGACACCTACCTGCAAGAACAATTGGAGCAGTCACGCGCCTGTTCAATGGCATCCTGCGCACGGGGACATTCCCGCACATATGGAAAATTGGGCACATCATTATGTTGCCCAAGCAGGGGAAGAACATCCTGAAGCCTGAGAGCTATAGGCCAATCACATTGCTTCCGACGCTGTCCAAGGTGTTTGAAAAACTCCTGTTGCAGCATCTGACACCGCACTTGACGCCTCGCCCGGAACAGTTTGGATTCCGGCCGGAACACAGCACAACCCTTCAGTTGTCGAGGGTGCTGCACTTCACTACCGCGGCTCTAAACCGGGGAGAACGCGTATGTGCAGTATTCCTCGACATGGAGAAAGCTTTCGATCGTGTATGGCACGACAGCCTGCTCTACAAGATCTCGCAGACGTCGGCGCCCCGGCGCATCGTCAGGGTGATCTCCAGCTTCCTGGAACAAAGAAGCTTCAGAGTAGTGGTAGAAGGCGCTCTGTCTGCAGCACGCCCGATAACAGCAGGAGTCCCGCAGGGAAGCTGCCTATCTCCGGCCTGCTATGCCTGCTACACCGACGATATCCCGGCGGCAGGGGGGGCTCTCCTCGCCCTGTATGCCGATGACGCAGCATACTTAACATCGTCACTGACTTCCGCCCACGCTGCGACAAAAATGCAGCGGGCCCTAGACGCCCTCCCCGAATGGCTCGCCAGATGGCGACTGTCGGTGAACGTAGGCAAAACGCAGGCCGTACGGATAGGCGGCACGAGCAAGCGCGACCCTACTCTGAAGCTCCAAGGACTAGACATCCAGTGGTCTACTAAGGCCACTTACCTAGGAGTGGTCATCGACGCGTGGATGACGATGAAGCCGCACGTGACCAGGACAACATCAAAGGCGAGAGCTGCAGCCGCAGCCCTACGTCCAGTGTTCTCCTCGAGCCTCCCTCTGAACGTCAAGGTCGGAGTCTATAAAACGTACATCCGCTCCCGCCTCACCTACGCGGCGCCAGCCTGGTACGCACTAGCGAACAAGACTCAGCGCGACCGCATGCGCGTGGTCGAATCGCTGGTGCTGCGCCGGCTGACCGGTGCGCCGTGGGGTGTGAGGAACGACACCATCCAGAGGGACTTACGAGTCGAGAACCTGGATACCTACATCGGCAGCCTAGCTCGCAACATGTTTGCGCGCCTCGACACGTCGCGGTTTCCTCATCTGCAGGACCTCGCACCACTCCACGCCAGACCACCTGACCGCTGGGCGTACCCGCGCGACATACTCGCGCCGGGTCCCCAGCCTGACTCCGGCGCCCTCTAAGCCGTAAGCCGCCTCCCGATCGCTGATCGGCTCCTGCTGCGCTTCTACCAACGTGGATTAACCCCCCAAAACACCGGAATGACACCATGGCTCTATCAGGGCCACTCACCAGCCTCCATAACTCCAGCCCGTCTCGACGGGCCCGAAACCACAAGGGCCACCCGGCCCAACCCCAAGGACCGGTCCGTATTGACGGACCGCGGTTGACACCACGGTCAGGGGGCTACCGCCCCGACACCGTCTCCCCCGCGTCCGTGCGGACGCATCCTGGCATTGCAGCCATTGGCAGGCATTGGCTTGACGCAGTGTGCATCCCTGGATTGCTTCAGTCATCGCTGCACGTCCACTCGCTCCACACCAAGTGTTTTTGTGCAATTCTGAGAATTCTGGTGAGGGAAAGGGACCGCCGACGGCCGTCGCCTTTTCGGTGGCTACCCACGGTAGCGCCGATTACCAATCTACCCCCACGAAATCGCGGAAAAACAAGAAGAGGAGCAGCGCGACATGCCCCACCAAGGGGACCCAGGCCCTTTTAAGGGCAAGAAGTCAACCGGCGCTGCACCGGCCCCCGCCAACCCGCAAGAGCGTGCGCGAGCCCGCTCGCAACAGAGGAGGAGAAAAAGAAAAGAAGACCCCGCGTCCCACTGACGCACCCTCCCCCGCCAGCCCTACGGAGGAGCCCTGCTCGCCGCGAAGCCGCCTGGAGTGCGATTTTATAATTGCGCACAAGCTGGCCGAGTCCGGTCTGCTGAGCAAGGAGGCCCTGGCAGCCTTGTCCAGCAGCCTCAACGACCGGCAGCAGGAGCTGGCAGGGGGTCCGCAGCCCGGAGAAGAGGAGCTGTCTGCCGAAGAGCGGTTCCGCCTGGAGCAGTGCATCCAGGCCCCGCCCGCCCCGGAGAGAGCCCCCCGGCGCCAACGCAGCCCCGACGAGGAAGATGAGGAGGATGCGAAGCGGCAGTGCATCAGCGCGACCGCTCCCCCCCCTCTCCCCCAACGAGACCCGCGGCTTAGACGCCGCGCTGAAGAAATCGCCGCGTCTCAGACAACCGCAGCGCCGAGCACCGCGTCCGCAGCGCAGAGTGCCGCGCCCCGACCGTCCTACGCCAGCCGCGTCGCGACCGCGTCCGCCGTGCCGAGCACCGCGCCCCCCGCGCCGAGTGCCGCACCGGCCACGTACGCCAGCCGCGCCGCGACACCACCCGCGACCACACGACCCGCCGCCGCCGCTGACGCGCCGAGCGCCGCGCCCCCCGCGCCGAGCGCCGCGTCGTCTTCCGCGACCGCACCAACGAAGGCAGCCCCCCTGAAGTCGAGGTACCCGCCCATAGTCGTGGAGAAGATGCCCGACTGGACGACCCACTTCAGGGCCCTGAAGGCGAAGCTGGGGCGAACTCCCAACGCCCGCCCCTTCGGCCAGGGGATCCGATTCTCTCCGTCAGACGAGACGGAGTACAGGACCATCCAATCGTACCTGACGGAGATGAGCAAGACAACCAGGATCTCCTGGTTCAGCTACTCCCTGCCGGCGGAGAAGAGCCTCAGGGTCGCCATCAGGGGGCTGCCCGCTGACACCGACCCGCAGGAGATCGACGAGGAGCTCCGCATTCTGGGCTTCGTCCCGGAATATATCAGGCCCATCAAGGCGAGAAGAGGAAGGCCTGGCTGCATCTTCCTCGCCATCTTGAAGAAGACCGAGAACCTGATCCCGGGCATCTACGAGGTGAAGGAGCTGATCATGCCCGGGATCAAGATTGAAGCATGGCGAGGGAAGAAGGGACCGGCGCAGTGCCACCGGTGCCAAAAATTCCGCCACTCCTCCCACAACTGCCACAGGCAACAGGCCTGTGTGAGGTGTGGCGAGGAGCACGCCGCCCACGCCTGCCCGCGCCCCCGAGAAGAGCCGGCAACGTGCGCCAACTGCGGAGGCCCACATCCGGCCAACAGCGTGCGTTGCCCGGCCTTCATGCGCGAGGCACGAAACAAGAAGGCTGGCCCGGTGGCAACAACTACGTCAGCCATCCGACCCCGTCCAAGATCGGTGTCCGGTCCCAGGACGAAGCCCAAGGGAGCCCAGGAACCAACGCAGCCCGGCTCCCTAATGGCGGCTGCAAACGAGCCGCCGAAGAGAGGAGCTCCACCACGGAGGAAGAAGGTGAGGCGCGCGGGGAAGGGGAAGAAGAAGGCAGCCGCCCCCAAACCCGCCCCCGCGGGTGTTCCAGCCATCCAGCCTTCGAAAACCGAGATGGTCCACAAGAAGGAGAGTGGAAAGAGGGAAGCTGTCGCTCAGCTGCAGACGGCCCCCGCCCCCCCACAGAAACAGGGGGGGAGATCAGATGACCAAGGCCGCAAGTTGGCCATGCAGCTGGCGACGGACATCCTGATGGCCGTGGCGAATGGGGAGGACCCCATCCCACTGGCCATAACTGCCCTCAAAAAGATCACGGACTACTACTATGGTTAGTAGTCCACTAAGGGTAGTATTTTGGAACGCCCGCGGTCTCAAGGAGAAGACCGCCCTCCTCCGAATTCTCCTGCGGGAGCAGAAAGTCGACGTGGCCCTGATCTGCGAGACTCATCTCTCCGCGTCGGACCTACCAAGATTCCCGGGTTACTCGATCTATCGCCAGGACGAAACCTCTCCAACTGGACGCGCCTACCGTGGCCTGGCAGTCATTATCAAGACCACCGTGGTGCACCATCCCCTCCCATTCCTCGACCTGCAAGGAATGCAGGCCCTCGGGGTAGAGATCTGCCTCGACGCCCCACTCCGGCTGTACGCGATCTACCGTCCGCCCGGCGGCACCTTAGTGCTGGCTGACGTCCACCTGCTGCTGGACTCGCCGCACCCAGTGGTAGCCGCGGGCGACTGGAACTGCAAGCACCCGGGGTGGAACAGCCTCGCTTCCGACAGGAATGGGAGGCTACTGTTTGACGCCGCTGAAAGGCACAACTTCACCGTCTACGGCCCGGATTTCCCGACTCACTTCCCGGACATCATCGGACACAAGTCGGACGTTCTGGACGTAGCGGTGTGCAGAAGCCTCGACTGCCAGCCACTACTGGAAACGCTGCAGGACAGCATGGGGTCCGACCATGTCCCTGTCCTGCTCGTCCTGGCGAGAGACCCAAGGAGAGTCTCGCTCGAAAGGCCACGTCGCATACTGGACTGGACAATCTTCGAGAGGGAACTGGAGATCACCACACCAACTCGGCCAATCCGCACCGAAGCGGACGTTGACCAGCTGGCGGAACAGCTGACCACCAGCGTTCAAAACGCGCTGCAGGCTGCCACCAGCGAGACCACCTTGCGGAGGAACTATAAGCCTCTCCCCCGCCACATCCACAAGTTACTGGAGAAGAAACGCAGCCTGCAGAAACGCTGGCGTGAGTCTGGCGATCCGCAGCTGAAGAACCAGTACAACAGGACCGCTTCCCGACTGAAAGCCGAGTTGGATGCCAACGCAGCCGCAAGCTGGGAGGACCACTTGTGGGAAGCCGCGGAGGATACACCGACGCTCCACAGGCTCTGCCGGCGCCTCAAGAATTCCCCAGCTCCGGCTCGCCCTCTACGGCACGAAGACGGCACGCTCCGATACGGGGCGGAAGATCGTGCGGAGATCTTCGCCGACCACCTCGAACGCCAGTTCCGGCCGAACCCGACAGACAAGCTGGAACACATCGCAGCAGTTGAGCAACACCTGGAGAGCTACTTCGCGCAGCCTGTAGCTCCAGAAGAACAACCCATCTTCTTCTCCCCTGGCCTGGTGCAGCGGACCATCAGGACCCTCAAGCCAAAGAAGGCCCCGGGTGCCGACGGGATAACGAACAGGGCGCTGCGACACCTCCCACAGAGGACTCTGGGGGCAGTCGCGCGCCTGTTCAACGGCATCCTGCGCACCGGGGTCTTTCCCCAAACCTGGAAGACGGCGAGGGTCATCATGCTGCCCAAGCAGGGGAAGGACCGCCTGAAGCCCGAGAGCTACAGGCCCATCTCCTTGCTCCCATCGCTCTCCAAGGTGTTCGAAAAGCTCCTGCTGCGACACCTGAACCCACACCTGCAGCCGAGACCAGAACAGTTTGGGTTCCGGCCGGAACATAGCACGACCCTGCAGTTGTCGAGGGTGCTGCACACACTCACCGCGGCTCTGAATAAGAGAGAACGCGCGTGTGCAGTATTCCTCGACATGGAGAAGGCGTTCGACCGTGTTTGGCACGACGGCTTGCTCTACAAGATCTCGCAGTCGTCGGCGCCCCGACGTGTCGTCAAAGTGATCTCCAGTTTCCTCCGACACCGAAGCTTCAGAGTAGCGGTAGAAGGCGCGCTATCAACCGCGCGCCCCATCGCAGCCGGCGTCCCGCAGGGGAGCTGTCTGTCCCCGGCCTGCTATGCCTGCTACACCGACGACATCCCGGCGGCAGGGGGGGCGTCCCTCGCCCTCTACGCCGATGACGTGGCGTATGTCACCACGTCTCTCAACATGCCCCACGCCATCGTCAAGATGCAGCGCGCACTCGACGCCCTCCCCGACTGGCTCGCCGCGTGGAGACTGTCGGTCAACGTAGGCAAGACGCAGGCCGTCAAGATCGGCCCCCCGACGCTGAACGACCCTACTCTGAAGCTCAAGGACAAGGACATCCAGTGGTCCCCAAGTGCCAAGTACTTGGGGATCTACATCGACCGTGGGATCTCCATGAAGCCCCAGGTGGACAACGCTGTCAGCAGTGCCAGAACAGCGATGGCAGTCCTCACACCGGTGCTCTCCTCGAGCCTCCCTCTGAGGGTGAAGCTCGGGGTCTACAAGACCTACATCAGACCCCGTCTCACGTACGCGGCGCCGGCGTGGTACGCGCTCGCCAGCGAGCACCAGCGCAAGCGATTGCGCACGGTGCAGGCGATTGCGCTCCGCCGGATATCTGGCGCGCCGCGGTACGTGAGGAACGCCGTGATCCAGAGGGACCTTCGGGTCGAGAGCCTGGACGACCACATCGCTGACCTGGCACGCAACATGTTCGAGCGTGTCGACGCGGCGCGGTTCCCGCACCTGCGAGACCTGGCGCCGCTCCACGCTCGTCCACCCGACGCCCGGGCCTTCCCGCGCGACCTCATCGCGCAGGGAAGGTCCGCCGCCGACAGCGGGGCTTCGTAAGTCTCCGCTCGGTCGCTGATCGGCTTCTGCTGGGCTTCCCACCAGCGGGATCAACCCGGTAGGGCCTCGATCGCCCGAGCGGAGTGAAGATCCCACGGTTTCACCGGACTTGACGCCGCGGCCGAAAGGCCGCACCCGGATTGGACAATCAAGGACACGACTGTGTCCGCCCCAAGGACCGGTCCGTATTAACGGACCGCGGGAGGACACCTCCGAAAGGGACACACCGTCCCAAGGATACTGCGCACCCCTTGCGGGGTGCCGCGAAGACCCCGAAGTTGCCGGCACGGTCAGTCGGAAACGGTCAGTCGGAAACGGTCAGTCGAAAACGGTCAGTCGAAAACGGTCAGTCGGAAACGGGCATTCGGAAGCAAAAGTTTCTAGAGCGAGGTGTCAGTTTCTAGAACGAGTTGTCACAAGCGTTAAGCGAGGTTACGGACCTGGCAGGAG
>DWBE01000090.1:0-10619 GCA_018230705.1 Spialia ferax
TGCGTCAAGCAGGCTACGAGTAACATATTATTATCAATTTTGACATCTACCTTGTGTATGTGTGCTGGAACATTTTTTTCGTTTGTTATGTAGGTGTATGGCCTCTCTATATACTCGTATGACAGCTCTCTGCGTAGAACACTATAAATAAAGTTATTAATATTGTAATAAATATATAAATAGTTAATTTAGTGTCAAATGTGTAAAAGTGGTATGTAAATACGATTTGTTAGTTGATATTACATGTAAGCACTATACTGTATGAAAGTAATCAACGTTGGTAAATAGTGAGTTAATATAATTAATGTATAGGTTTGTTTTATTGAAATTGATGTATATTTATTTAAGGTAAATAAAAAAATCTTCCGAATCAATCATTTATACGTATACGTTATTTTAATCCTAATCCTAACCAAATTAGATCAATTAGAAAATATAGGTAGGTAAACTCATGTAATGAAGAGATACCTATATTATTATCCAATTCCGTGACTTCTTTTCAAGCTATTATTAAATTAACACTAGAAGTGCCGCCGTCCCATTTTTGTCCCATCCGCAAGTTTGATGGCCAATAACTTTAAAAAAAAATTATTTATGTTCTTCATAGTTTTTGACTTTTAGTAATTTTATACATTTATGCAATTTAAAATGTTTTTAACTGTATAACAATAACAGATTTGCAAAAAAATATCACTTACCTAGAACTGCCACTGGGCCATTTTTGTCCCGCCGTAATTTGAAAAAATAATACGATAATTTCTCCGGGAATGTGCGGGGGTGGAGGGGCGGTTTATCTGCTTTCGCAGACAAATTGTTGAACGGTGCGTTAAGCAGTCAGTCAGCCAGTAATTTTTTTAAATGAATTTCACACGTTACGAGTATGTATGTCAACGTAATAAAATAATGAAACCGCAAGATATTGTGTCTTATTTGAATGATAATTTGGAGCACGACTCATATGGTGAACCATTAGAATACTCTGATGATGATTACGAATTGGAAAGACGTTCGACGACTCTTCTTGTGACGAATCTCTTGTGTTGTATCTGATTTTTAGATACAACAAGGTGAATAATTTTAATATTTACAAATATGTATCCTGTACTGTTCTCATCTTATTTTTTTTTTCTTTCATGAGAAACTAGTTTGATGAGCACCCAAAATAAACAACACTTACAAATCCCCGTACTGATGCAGCACTTGATTTAACACTGGAGTACACGCGTGGCCTACTATAGTAGACCGGGGTGTGTTTTTAAGTAATAACTTTTGAATTATCCACTCTGGCGCGCTGGGATTTCAGATAAGCCTCGGGCATTAAATTTGTCAACGAGTCAGTAACGCACGCAAGGTCAGCGCGCACGCACGTATTCGCTATTTCCCGCCAAAAACGCTGGCCTACGATAGTAGTCCGCGCGAGTATTAACGAAAAAAAATTGGTAAGTGCTAATAGTTTTTATTTGAACTTTATTAAGCAAATTTATTGATATAGTTATGTTATTATATTTTAATTTGAATATATATTGATGTACTAAATGTATTATGGACCTCTTTAGCAGACTGGCAAGGGTCGTGGGCTGCTTAGATGTTGCCATGTTCGATTTTTCTGAAAAAAAAAATCAAACACTGTCTGATTCACACAAAATGGGTGTTAGTAGATACGATTGTAAATAAAGTAACTCTTTGCAGATTGACTTTGTATCATCACAATGAATGAAGAACAAGTGGAAAGGTGGTTGATGGAAACAGAAGATGATGGTGACGATGAAGTTATAGAGAGTGAGGAAGATGAAGTAGAACCCGAGCCAGACTTGCAAGCTTTGATACGAGATGTTGAGACAGCGGAGTCACGTGACGAGGAATCAAACGAGGAGAAATCGAGCGACGAGGACGATGAGAACGACAACACTCCACTTGCTGAATTAGCAAGAAGAAGAACACCAGTTTACGAATCTCGCAACGGTACTACTTGGAGTAAAGAACCTCCTCCTTCTACTCGAACTCGTGTTCAAAATATTCGGATAAGAGCACCAGGCCCAAAAGGAGAAGCAGCTCGAAATGCTAAAGATCCAGTGGATTGTTTCAACCTTTTTTTTTCTCAAGATATTCTAGATATCCTGTTAAGGTGCACTAACATTTACATTGACCAAATAAAAGAAAAATTTCAAAGAGAAAGAGATGCTAAGTCCACTGATCTTGTAGAGATGACAGCTTTCCTGGGGTTGTTGTTTATTATAGGAGTTTCGCGAAATGGACGGCGCAACCTCAAAGATTTTTGGGATAATTCCAAAGGTACTGGATTGGAAATTGTCTACTCCGCAATGTCAATAAACAGATTTCGGTTTTTGCTACGCACACTAAGATTTGATGATGTGTCTGACAGAGAACAACGGCGAGAAGTTGACAAAATGGCACCGATCAGACAGGTTGTAGAGTTGTTTATTCAGAACTGTCGCAATAATTACACTCCTAGTGACTATTTGACGCTAGATGAGCAACTTGTTGGTTTCCGAGGACGATGCAGCTTTATCCAGTATATACCTAACAAACCCGACAAATTCGGAATCAAGATCTATATGGTTGCGGATACTAAATACCCGTATGTGTATAATTTTGAGATATATGTTGGAAAACAACCAGATGGCCCATTCCAAATGTCAAATCAGGTAATGGAAGTTGTTCATAGAGTGCTAGAACCGCTTTACAATTTAGGTTGTAATGTGACAATGGACAATTATTTTACGAGCCTGCCTCTAGCCATGGCTTTATTACAGAAAAGAGTGACAATTGTTGGAACAATGAAAGCTAATAGGCCAGAGCTCCCTAAAACATTCAAAAAAGCTCCGAAATCGAAAAGACCCGTCAAGAGCTCAATATTTGGATTTCGAAAAGATGCAACTCTTGTGTCATACGTTCCTAAAGAAAAGAAAGCCGTCAATCTTCTTTCCACTATGCATTACGATGCAGCTATTGATCCTGACACAAAGGAAGAACGCAAGCCTGAAATTGTCACGTTTTACAACCGCACTAAGTGTGGCGTTGACATAGTTGACAAAATGTGCAAGCAATACAGTGTTCTAAGGAACAGTCGTCGATGGCCATTGACCATATTTTTTGATCTCATGAACATTGCCGCGATCAACGCTTTGGTAATCAACCAAACGAATATGACTGATGAAAGAATTGTAAGGCGTACCTTTTTGCAAGAATTATCATACAATTTGATAAAACCTTTATTGATTCGCCGTGTAAACGTGGACACACTTCCCCGACAATTGAGATGTAGAATAGAAATGCTCACGGGTACATCTCAAGCCCCACAGCACAATGTTACTCCCAAGATGGGACGGGTCGGTCGATGCGCACTTTGCTCAAGAGCCCGAAATCGCTCCACAAAAAAATGGTGCAAGTCTTGCAACAAGTGGGTTTGCCCTGATCATCAAGCTGTTGTATGCCTTGAATGTTATGAAACACAGGAGACTGATTGATTAATTTAAAAAGATGATTAGTTTAGTTACCATGGATCTCAGAAGTGCCATTTTCGTTAAATTTTCTTAGAGTTTTTAAATATTGTTTAATTTGGTTCCTATTACTTAAGATAGATACAAAAAATATTTTAAATAAGAGAATAATAAATAACTTTTTCATTTATGTAGAAATTTTATTTACACGTTACCAAAAAACATAGTAAAAGCAATTATAAAATGGTCTACTTTAGTAGGCCACGCGTGTACTCATGTTAAAAAACGAGGCGCGTGTACTCCAGTGTTAAATAAGCCGACTAATTCCGGCGCAAGTAGAATACTAGTATCCCCCGATGGTACAAGATGGACAGTGATTGAAACTGGTAGTGTACCTGGTGGGTATGGACGTCAAAACATTTTTAAAGATCGTATTGGTCCAGCTCCATATGCGAAGCGAATTGGATGAAAAATGCAAAAGCGCTTGGCACCTTACGTTTTCAAAAAAAATGATGCAAACTATTTTAGATTGTACTATAGATTGAGATCGGGGATAGGTAATTTTGTTGTTCAGCAAGGGATAGACAACACTTATATCACTAATCAAGTTGTTACCTACATATTAACGAAACAACAATAGTAAAGTGCAACAAAATTTAATCAGCTTTTTTTTTGTTGCAGACCAGTTCTGATGATTCATTTTACAATGAATTTGGAACTTCTAATAATTCAACGCCATTAGAATGTGTTTCGAATTTTGATTCATCGGTCAAGGAGCCTATTAATCTTAATTATAGCGAAGTTAGTCACATAAGCGGTTCTCCATGTAGTAGTGTATTTGTAGAAAGGAAACTTCTTCAACCTTATAAAGCAGATGAATTCGTACCAAATCAAGGAATACCTCTCGATGTTAATAGTTCCTTGTCTAATGTATCTTTCAAGCCACCTAATAACATAAGTTTAAGTGAAATTAATTGTAAAAGCAGTTCTCCTTGCAAAAGTTCGAAGGTTCGAGATAAAGATTATTGCTTTTACTGTGAGTCATTTGTTTTAAATTTTGCTCGTCATTTATTCCGACACCATATTTATGAAACTGAAGTCCAAAAAATTGTATCAAAACCTAAAAAAAGTCTAGATAGAAAACGATTAATTGCAGCTCTACGTAAAAAAGGAAACTACCTTATAAATTCAAAAGAGGTTACTAAACCGATGCGAAAATTCAAATTTACTGATTATTTGCCGTGTACAGAGTGTCTGGGATTTTATTCTAAAAAAATATTGTGGAAACATAAAAAAAAATGTAGTGGTAAATCAGGAAGTAAAAACATTCAATCTGAGGCTCAAAATCTACTGATACGTCATCTTAAAATCGACGAAAAACTTAAGGAAACTGTATTTCCCCGAATGCGGGCAGACAAAATATCACTTATTGCAAAAAAAGATAACCTTATATGCGCTTTCGGATCTCAATATTTGAAAACTCACCGAGAAAAACATTTCGTTAACGTAGTGTCTAGAAAAATGAGAGAGCTTGCAAAATTATTAATAGAATTAAAAAAAATTGATCCATCCATTAACGACTTCTTTTCTGCCTTAAGACCAATTCATTATGATATCATTGTACAAGCAACCAAAATACTGGGAAATTATGACATAGAGAAAGATAGGTATGAGACACCTACGTTCGCAATGAATCTGTCCACCACCTTGAAACAATGCTGCAATATTGCAATAATGTGTGCATTAAAAAAGCAAGGGCCGTACACGGAAGTAGATACTGGTAAAATAGAAGCCGACTTAAAAACTTTGATTCAACTTATTGAATCAAATTGGAAATATGATGTGTCTACACAAGCTGCAACAGATTTAAATAAAAAAAAGTGGAATAAGATAACTATTGTACCTTTGGCAAATGATTTAAAAATTCTTAAAGAATACCTAAATAAAAAATCCTTGGATGCTGCTATAAAAATTAAAGAAGGCTTACAAACTACTGAAACATATACACAACTTTTAGAGACTGTGTATTGTAGGGTTTTACTACTAAATAGGCGCAGGCCTGGAGAACTTCAAAGAATTACAGTGCACGATTATTTAGAAAGCGACACTAATGATAATAATAAGTATGAAGAGTTTGATCGTGCACTTACTGCCTCAGAAAGGATTCTGGTAAAGAAATTTAAACGTGTTGTCATTAGAGGAAAACGCGGTCGCGGAGTACCAGTTTTATTTAATAAAGAAGTTCAAGATGACATTAAATTATTATTATCGATTAGACATATTTTTTTTGTTTCGACACCAAATCAATTTTTGTTTGGTAATCCCGGTTATAACAATACAATTTATGGCTACAAAGTTTTGGAAAAGCATGCCAGATTATCAGGGGCTAAACAGCCTAAAGCAATATCCTCTACAAGGCTACGAAAATATTTAGCCACCCTGTCACAAATTTTTAGCATGTCTGAAAATGATATGGAACAGCTGGCAACATTCATGGGCCATACTAATGAAGTACATAAAAAGTCTTACAGGTTGGCAGATGACGTATACCAAACTGCTAAGATCGGTAAATTGTAACCTAATCAGTGATGTATTTGTGTTGATACTAATAAAACCTTCAGTCTTCTACACGAATAACGCACACACAGGCAGAGAAGATTATAAAAAGCCAAAAAATATTGGCTTATCAAAAAATGTCTATATGAATAGGTGGAAGCCTCTTGGCTGATAAGCTGGATAGAATAATTCAAAACAGTATTCGGAACCAATCTGAATTCAATAGTAGATGGGTGTCATTTAGTTATTATAATTATTATGATAATATGCAGAGCATTATACGGAATTGATTTAACCATACAGTGGGATGGAGGCGGGAATGTGCATGCAGTGTTTTGAACGTATACGGAGATATTCAGTGTGCAAGAAAGATTTAAGAGTGAACGGACGCACTAATTTAGTTATTCGGAACCAATCTGAATTCAATAGTAGATGGATGTAATTTAGTTATTATAATCATTATGATATATGCAGAGCATTATACGGAATTGATTTAAACGTACATTCGGATGGAGGCGGGAATGTGCATGCAGTGTTTAGTAGGTATACGCAGGTATTCAGTATGCAAGAAAGATGAAAGAGTGAACGGACGCACAAATTCAGCTAGAAATATTTAATTTGAATATCACCATTTAACGTTTAAATGATATTTGACGTCGACTACTGATATGATACTGATTAAAACATCTTACATACGCATTGAAAACATTAAAAATCTCACTACATTCAGTGGACGCCACAGCGGTAGTTTGTAAAGACGCAAGAAGTCCTTCGCGATTTATACATATATGTATAATGTATATATATACAAGAATTTAGATATACATATTCTTATTTAAGAAGCACAATCTAGTGTGTATTAGTTCAACTTCCTTATTACCCCTCTAGTGTTATTACTCTCTGGTTTTGCTTAATTTGCGTCTAGGTTGACGTGTGACGTACTTACACAAAATATTTATTTTATATAATTACTAGTTCGTAACTGATTCTATATTGTATTTCTTTTTCAGTTCCAGCTTTAAAGGCAAAGTGGAAAAATTTAAAAGATACATACAAAAAATTTAAACAATCAAAAAGTACCAGCAGTGGTCAAGCGGCCAAAAAGCTTCAAAATTGGGCCTGGGCGGATCATATGAGTTTTATTGAGCCATCAGTCTCTCTCAATCAGACTGAAAGTAGCATCGCATCGCCAAATGAGGCGGCGACCGAGAGGGCCGAGAATGAGGACCTCAATAATACTCCTGGTCCCAGCAACGTCGTTAACGAAGAAGTTGACCGCAGACAAGAATCGGGTGGGATGGAAACCCAAAATGCCCAACAAATATACAGAAGGAACAGGAGACATAATATGGATCCCACTGACAGAATGATACAGTATCTACAAAATAGGCCAAAAAATAGAAGTACTCATGATGAAAGAGACGTCAAATGCGATGGCACTGATTTGTTATTTCTGGGGTATGCAGATACTTTTAAAAAGCTTTCGAAACGTAAGCAAGTATCAGTAAAATTTAACATAGCCCGAATTTTGATGGAAGCTGAATTAGACGACCTCAATGCACCCGAAAGAAGCACTGTGTCTTCAGATACAAATCAATCATTAAACGTTGCTTCTCCGGAGAGCTATAGTGCATCAGGAAACTATACTTCGACAAATGCTGCTTTTTCGGACAATTACGTTGCGCCTCTTACACTAGGAAACTACTCTATGATCAGCGATGCAACTGTAAATGATGCACAGGATAACACAGACCATTATATTCTTCCACACAACAGGGCTACTGATTTGACTACAAATAATAGGAATAATGCAAGTATTAATTTTGAAAATACAACTCACACAAATTTTAATACATGACATGCTCTACATTTTTTTCTCAATATCAGGGAGGCAATTAACTTACCGCATCATTTATGGTTGCATTGTTGATTATTAGGCACATAAATTGAATGTTGTTGTTTTTGTTACATTAATAAATAATTACTTACCGCAAACATAACGCCAGTCTTTCTCTGCTTGAAATAGCTTCCCTAAACTTGGTATTTTGCTTTGTAATGTTCGGCTTTAACATATTATGTAACAGAATGCACAGCTAGAGAATATTATTTGTGCATTACTTTTTATAATAATAATGACTAGTGTAAATATTAGGGGAGAGACGGGTGATGGGGAGTCAGCAGGTAATGGGAGTCACTCTCATATCCACGACACAGTACATGCGAACGACGCGTAAACTGCGTCCCTACCCCCCGCTCTGACCCCCCGACGCAGCCTCGAACGCAGGGTTGCCAACCGTAGGAGGTTCCTCGTACAAATACGAGATTTGTGGTCTTCCGTACGAGGTACGAGGACGCTATCAACCTCGTACAATTATGTACGAGATTTTGATAACATTATTGCCAGGCGATTTTTTTAATAGGTCGATGATCGGGTACATAAGTACCCGATCATTTTAGATTACCTTTATAAATTAGTAAAAACTAGTGCCATCTATCAAAACTTGTAGGAACTTCTTACACCGTAAATTGCACTGCCGGAGATTTCCCGGTTGACAGTATAGCTACCATAGACAATCATCGCATAAATGATGATTGTCAATGGTAGTTCAACCGGGAAATCCCCGACTAATAAAACATTTCGTACCTACTTCGCATTAGTCGTTTGTACTACGTCGTGTAGCTAACTGTTTTTTTTTTTTTGTAAAAACGAAGATTTCTATTGTTAATACAAGTTTTTTCCATTGTTTAGAGGTGTAATAAAAGTAATAAGTCTCATGAGTGAGTGATAACGAAGAAAACAGTGACCGTTCGCCTACTTTAACTCCGCCTAGAAAATTACCCAAAAGGAAGTTGGACAAGAAAAAAGGAAGGTAACTTATCACAACATCGTGTACAAAATTTTAGGCAGCAGTGGTTAAAAGATCCGAGTTTTAAAGACTGGCTTTTGCCAGACACCAATGACGTAATTTTACCCAAATTCAGCACACCATTTACAGCACAATTTTAACCAAACATCCAAAATGGCAGGACGCGATTGGTTACACGCATTTATGACTGGAAATAATATTTCTATTTGGAAGCCGGAGGCAACTAGTATGAATAGAATAACATAAGACAGAAATAAATCTATTTTTTGAGCTCAAGGAGCTGATGGAAAAGCACAGATTTCTTCCGAAATATATATAACTGTGATGAAACTGGCATATCAACGGTTCAAGCTCCCGGAAAAATTTTGGCTACAACAGGACAGAAGAGAGTGGGATCCATAACCAGTTGGGAGAGAGGAAAAAACATCACCTTGTTGTGTGCTATCAGCGCTGCAGGCTGATATATTTCATCTATGTTTAATTAACCTAGAAAAAGGATGACTCCTCTACTTGATGGATGACCTCTAGAAGGATGGTCCAGCAGGAGCTTTTTACAAATGCTCAGACAACGGTTGGATCAATTAACAACTCTTTATTGAATGGTTGGTGCATTTTAAACAGCACGCTAAGCCGTTTGGAGACGAACCCATCCTTTTAATTCTCGACAATCATGCTAGTCACATTTCTCTTTCCGCCTATGAATACTGCAAGTCCAATCACTGTCAATCATTAGAAGACATATGTTGTCTTTGCCCCAACAGACAGCCCCTGGATGTTTCTTTTTTCGGTCCTTTTAAAATGGCTTACAAAAAGGAATGCGATTTCTTTTTAAAAAGCCTTTTGACGTACCATCCTTGGTTAGAAAAGCATTTAATAATGTAACGTGTATTAGCAAAGGAGAATCGGGATTAAGATCAACTGGAATATTTCCACTTACTATAGGTACTAGTTCACTCATTCAATATTAATAAAGGATGTGCTGGTTGGAATTGGTGGGTAAACTTTAAGAAGCGGTTATGGGTTATCTTTAAAGACCCCCGAAAATCTTTCCGCAGGAAGAGCTACTTGTTCTAACCCACACGTAATAAACGACTTTTATGAAAAGCTGCATAATACTTAAAATGAGCACAATTTATTGAAAAAGAAAATGCAGGTTAATAAATCTACGAAAATATTAAGGTAGGCAAAATAATATGTTTACAACCGAACGTATGCCGAAAAAGGCACAACTACAACCGTGTTAGCCTGCATAAGTGCCGCTGGATGTTTTCTGCCACCGATGGTGATTTTTAAAGGTGACCGTAAGCGTTCCTGCACACGATGCCGTCATCGCGCCGTCGCCGCGCCGACGCCGCGCAATTACACTGTAGATACGAGTTGCGCGAAGCCCACCACCGCGTCGCCGCCGCGCCGCCACCGCGCGCGTTCCCCTCCCTCCTTGTTTGTTTGATTCATTCCATTACCGGCCGCGTACGAACGTGCACGTGCGTGAACTTGTTAATTAATTACCATGGATAGTTTTGATTACGAAACGTTTATAAGTTTAGTGGAGGACAGAGAAGTGTTATGGGACAAAACTTTGGAAATATACAGGGTGTTTGGAGGGTGAGTAGCCATAGGAAAATGGTCGATAGGTGATGGTGTTGGCTACGTGTTGTGCCTACTTATACAACATTTTGCCTTAAGTTAAATGAGTAATAATTTTTTTTCTATTTTTCTAGAAAATCTCCATTTT
>DWBE01000091.1:0-10564 GCA_018230705.1 Spialia ferax
TAATTCAGTAACTGTTATAAGATGTTATTGAAGTTTTACTAATTATGCTCCTTAATTTATTCAAAGTACCTAATTCGTCAACTGTACAGAGCCAAATATAACAAAAGGTTAAATGTAAATAATAAATGTACAGAAGCTATTGTATCACTTCAGGAAAAATATCGCTCATGACACGTGATGTTAATTTATTTCAGGTAAATGAACTTTGCAAGGACTCCAGCGTATTTGTAGTATGAGCAACGTTTGACGATTGTTCATCAATTAGGACCTTTTTGAAATATAATTTGTTATTTGCGAAATGATTAAATATTAAATTACAAACTACTGAACTGAATGTTGTATCTGTTTTATCTACTTTTAACAATTTCTTAGCAATAGTCAAATAAAGTAGCAACTCAGCTACTGGTAGCTGTTCAGTAGCGATTTATAACTAAAGTCTTAGTTGTTGTTGTTTGCTTACTTTTAAAGTATTAATGACGCTTACAATAAAATACGTTCAATGACTTAAGCCAACTCAGACGCACAGGCGCCTCATAACTCCGTCACGATTATATTTAGAGTATTAAGAATTTCAATCACGCTGCAATAAATATAAAGGTAAAATTTTATTTCTGGCTGTGGACGTAAAAGCTATTTCCGTTTTACAAAATCAAAATTTTATTTCGGAAGTATATTCTTTGTTAATGATTACATGTTCTGTTTTTTCTATACTGAGCAACAAGTACTTGAATTTCAATTTTAAGCAACCCTTTTTAGTCACTACTGAGTTTATATGTCTTTCCTACAGTATATATTATATTATTATTCCGTTGTAATGCGGATTGTTGAAGATACAAGTTAGTGAGGAACCAATCCAGATGCTGTCAAGTTGCCTTAGACCTCCAACAAAGTTTGAAAACTGTTTGTTATCTGGTGATAGCAAGCAAGACTAAACACTTAATGTGCTCGTATGTAGCATAGAATGACACATCTACATCTAGCGGTCATCCGGGCTCTGATAGTCTGAAAATACTGAACATGTGAGTCTTCTCGCGATTGTCAGGTGGGGCTATGCGCGTTTCATATTATGATTATTAGCTAAGTATGTACTGAAAAAGGTAAGCCTACATCCAGTTACGCATCAAATGCGATGACACACGTTCCAAATCAGGCATTCTTAAATAAAGAGACAACAAAAAATATTGGATGATAACAATGAAAAGCACTTTGCTTATTTACTTTTTACGCTAAATGTTTAATTCGTATTTGTTAGAGATAATTAAAAATATTTAAGGTTCAGTTTAATTTTCGCTTGGTTTTCGTATAGGTATGCTATAGGAACATCCATAGAAACTAAATCTTTTCGCGCATCGAATGCCACCAGCCAAAGCAAATAACGTGCTGTTTTCTTATTTTAAGCTCTTCCAGATAGAATTCTGACAGCTGACTGTAGTCAGATCAATGACAGTGATTTTTGATGGATTTTTGCTATGTTTCTCTACTGTCCACATATTTTAAGTGTTCGTGCTAGTTGTATTTATTTTACTTGGCACGCAGTCTATGCTTCTAATTACTTTATCCTTCTTTGCCTTATGTTAAAATTCTATTCACTACTAGAAATTATATAAGGGACATCAAGTGACCTAAGGAGCGAAGCTACTTTACTGAATACTCTATTACTACTCTAACTAGATTACCTATTATTACTTTGATAAACGATTCTGCTGCTGCATCCTCACCACATTTTCATTATTCGTCAAAATAATATTTTGCTAATGATCGGTAGTCAGAATTATATTCTACGGTTTAATTTTTAAGAGCTTCAAGTAGTCGATTCTGTTAGTCTTCAATAACTTTCACTTCAGATCTTTGCTGTTTCATTATAACTATAAATATTTCAAGGCCATCCCAACACACCGACAGCATCCGGCCATCTCATGCACTTGACAGACTTTCAACTGTTCGAGTGCTGCGGTTGCATTTCCGAAGCCCTTGATTTCAAGTGGAATTGTATTGGAATTGGTGGATGATTTCCATCGTAAAATTGAGATGCAAGCGCTATATTTTTACCGACACTGAAAGGAAAAGGGTACTTAAAATATTTTCTTATTAAAGCCTCCAAACTTAATTCATTAAAGTTACCATTTGCTTCATTATCTTTAGCTAGTAAGTCAGTTGTGTCTAGTCTTGTGAAGAAAATGTTAGTTCATATTTACGAACCATCTTGGAAAGAATTAGCATTGTATTTAGGATTGGTTGGACTAACTGGATCATGGATACTATTTTCCATACAGTGAACACTTAGATGAGTAGCTTGAGTAGCATTCTATTGTTTATAAGTTTTTAAGTTACTTGATTTGTTATTCCTAGTGTTTTAATTAATATTTATGTTCTATTCCCAGACAAAGCACTAGGTTTTGTCTGCATTTGTTGCACTGAATAGGTACATGAAAAATTCTACTGTGCAAATTTGAAGTGTTAAGTAATTTATACCTAATCACTCATGAATCGTAATTTACTTAAGTATTTTTTTTCCTGTTGGTGGATGGCCAGTCTTTTAAAAAAGTACTAAACATAATCTAATGAAAACTCCAGGTCTCCCGCAAACAATAATAAATTTCCACATGAAAATATATCAAACAATTTGTTTTGAATCGTGTATGATCTACCCACAGAAATAAATACAGTAAGCGTAACAAATAGCGTTACTATGAGCCATTCAAACACAATTGAGATACGATTCGCCATGTAAGTGACTCGTTAACGCCTGATAATGGTCGCGTAACATTATACCGCTCGCATTAATAGGGTTATGGGTTGTTAGAGCCATAACACTGCATGTTTGATAGGACAGCTTAGTGCTATACTCCGCCACTATATTAATTAAAATGAAAGTGTTCTCAAAATTGCTTTTAATTGAAGCAACACTGCGTATGATTTTAGTTTTAGATTTTAGTTCAACTATTACTAAACGCATATTATGTAAATTCAAAGTGTCATACATTTGTCCATTTTGCTTTAATAATTATTTACTTTCCACAACTTAAAACAATAAAGTGACTAAGGGAGACAGTCCGGACATCAAGATAGGTGCTGTTTGTTTAAGTTTATAAGCTTTATTTGAATCTGAGTATTCAAATAACATGTATCACTACCACAAGTAAATAAAACTTCCTTAAACAATGTGTTGGTTCCTATTTGTCTATATGTATTGTGTGTTGCTATAGGCAAAAAAGCAAGGATTACTTACACTTGTAACTAGTTTTTTTTTTTGGTTGGTTATTATGTTAAACTTAATAAGTATCTTAAAAAAACAAATAAAATGACGAAAAATAATCATGTCAAAAAATTTAAATTTCAAAAATCATAAATGACGAGCTAATTTCCTCTAATTTTGGGTCTCATTTAAACTAACTTTGGGTCCTGTTTTGAAGCCAATTTCGTTAAAAATGCGGTTAAATATTATCTTTATTGTAACTCACCACGCGATTATATTAATTCACTGAACTTTTGCGACCTTTACAATGAGGATTAATTGCTTTGGTCGCCTTTAATTGCTTGTGTCTAGATTCATAATTAGTAAGATCTTTAAACATAATTATCACTGAAAGGGCTTTGTTCCAGAATACCGCGAATCAAGGAAGTTATATTAGAAGTTGTTAACAAGGCGCCAGACTATTTATACCAGGTTATTTTAAAACATACAATAAGCGAGATACGTGTAGGTACCTACGCACGCAGATTCATACAATTTAGATAAAAAATCTGCCATTGACGTAGGTACAAACCTTTCGCTTGGAGATTGAAACGTAGCTGTGATTATATTATGACAATGTATTTAAAGTACCTATTGGTACCTAAGTCTAATTTAATTACTAACATTTAAGTTAATTTTAATTTATCAATATATTTTGTCTAAATTGTTCGTTATGGTTATATTATGTGGGTAATTTACACATTAAAAAATTGTGTGAAATCGTGATACTAAGTTTGGTATAAGTAAAAGTAATAAAATGAAAAATTGATTGTTATATAAAAAATGAAATTTAAAAACTTAAGCTAATATAATAAATGTTTAAGATACGAACGCAACTCAAAATACAATCTGACAAAGTATTAAAACACGCTTTCTTAAGAGGAATTCCGAGGACAAGATTAAAAGGAAACATAAAATATTGAACACAAACATAAGCTTAACAGCAGTGATAGATGAAAAGAACTATAATACTAGAGATTTAACTTTGGTTTGAAGCATTTCTTTGACATGTTAAAATATTTCTTCGAGTTGTAAAGGCGACATCGTAAAACGGTGCTTTTATGTCAGAAATTTTTTACTTGTCTATGTTGCCCTTTTTTGAGACTCGAAAACCAACTGTGACATGCCATGATTCCGATTTAAGCTTGATATACGCAACAAACCTACCTGAGGAAGGATCATTTTATAGTAACTAGTTTGAAATGAGAATTGAAAGAAAAATTTTGATTTAATTATCAAGTAAATATTCAGAAATATATAAAGGAAAAACATATCCAAACTAGAAAAAAATTACAAGAAAAAGTTTAGAAAGCTCTGCACTATGCTGCCCTCCTGAGCTTAAAGTGCAGTAATAGACATTTTGGTGATTTTGAGATAAATACATATTTGGAATCCTCATTTCAAACCCTATAAGCCCCATTAATTGTTTTTTTTGAAAACAGTATAGAAGTATTTTATTTTTAATATTTAGAAAAATGAAATGCTGTAAATTTTACTAAATTTATAAAATATACACAGTATTTACTAATTAAACCGCAGTAAAATAGACAATTGCATATGTTTCCTAGCTAAACTGCAGTATTTTACGAAATTGTGTGGCATTTTATGTTGTAGTTTTATCGGAAACATTAAAATTGAAACATACTAAAATGCAGTACTATATGACTCCATACAAGTTGATTTTACTGCAATCGTTAAAAAAAATACATTTCGTCTATATTTCCAACTAATGTGCAGTATTAGTAAAGCATACCGTGTTTTAATTTGTGATCAATTAAAAAATAAATGTAAAGATACTAAATAAAATGCAGTATTTATAAATAATACTGCTATTTAGTCTGTTTTTCAATAACTTTTTTTGTATCAAACCCTAATAACATACAGTAATAACAAATGTTACTGTATGTTAATTGGTTTAGTTCGTCCAATTTATAGTACCTAAGAATAATTAAAGTGAAGTTATATTGTAATAGTAACTTCTAATACTGCGTTTTAGTTTGCAATCCTATGAAATGACTATTATTATGACTCGCATAATAAGGCAACATTTTTGTATTTCGTTCACGCTCGCTCTGCCATATGCGTCGTCGACGCGGTCGAAGGTGGTTGTTTGTGGTGTATTTTATGTCGAGCCGGGGTTGAGGTACGTGTTTTTAATGATAATTATAATAATATTTTTTTTATTATCTATTCCATATTTGTTTTTCTTTAATTCATTTAAGTAAAGGCACTTAATATAATGTTTAAGTAATAATTTTAAAAATCACTATCTAAAAATCGGAAATAACCGGCATTTTTGTTTTGCTAAATTTAACGAAACTGTCGAGTAACTTTTGATGCACTACTGAGTAAATTTTGATGAAGTTTTACAGATTGATTTCTGTAAACTGTAAAAGAGCGTGTCAATGGCGAGCTCTCGCTTAAATCAATTGATTTGGTAAAATGTTTGGTATGGGAGTTGAATTTTATAATTTGAAATTTATTTACAATTTATTAGTAGGTATATAATTTAATGTCATGTTAATATTTGCATGCCAACTTGGTAAAATATGGCGTACTTACTAATAATTATGTAACATCATTGTACCATACCCATATTTGCGCTAATAAATAATTTTCATTTCATTTCATTTTCATTAAATATATGTACGTGTTTTGTAACTAACAACAGGGAAGGTATAATATTAAATACTTATTTTGCAGGTAATACTTAGTTAAAATGAAGTCTCAAAGGATAAAGACAATGATTAAAATGTCATTTCCTCCCGAGTCGCAGTATGATACACCTGTGGATTCATTTGCATCGGTAGTTGAACCACAAAAAACATTGATGTCAAAAAAACCGCTAGACGATAAATCCATATGGAAGCTTGAAATTACCTTGGAGGACATGACTTTAATAGAAAATAGCGGGTTTGAATATAATAATTCATTATCTTACCATTTACACAATTATGATACGTCTAAGATTATTCAGAGTCTTCCTAATAAGGATCAGTCTATCTTAAATGTTCCAAATGAAAAACAAATGACTCCCTCCGAGAGCCTTGCAGCAAATGTCTTGCTTTGCGAAGAAAAGTTACCCTCGGATCTTAATACTACTTTTGAAGAGGACTCGGATGATTCTGTTAAAGATAAAGATTACGTTGCTGATTTTAATATGCTTTCGACATCTAGCTCCACAGCTTCTTTAAGTGATATAGGTGATAACGTGATAGAGGGACATAATGTCCAAGGTACTGTAAATATTTCTGTACCGAAGAAGAAAAAAACATCTGTACACGAAAAACTAAGAGTAAGACGTGAAAAAGAGTCGCTAAAATATCCATTAAGAGAGCCGTGCCAAAACCTATGTAAAAAAATGTGCACTGTAACTTTTTCTGAAAAAGAGAGATTAGATATTCATGATTATTATTGGTCTATGGACTGGGAACATCGAGGTATTTATATAAAAGGTTTGGTTGAAGAAAAGGAGTGTGTTAGAAAGGGACTGGCTAAAACTCCGAAGAGACAACGTCAGATCACATATACATACTATTTTCCAAAAGATGAGAATAGAGCGGAGGTGTGCAAAACATTTTTTTTGTGTACTTTAGGTTACCATAAAAATAATGACAGACATATTCTCTCAGTTTTAAAGAAATCCATAGTTGCACAGAAAGACCAAAGAGATGGCCGCAATTTAAAATTAATAACCGTTGACAAAGAACTCATCACGCAACATGTAGAATCTTTTAAGCCTTGTGTTCACCATTACAGAAGAGCTCATGCCCCAAATAAGAGGTACCTTCCAAGTGATTTAAATATTACAGATATGCATAAAAACTTTTTAACAATCCACCCCGGAATAAAATGTAGCTTAGAAACATATAGGAATCATGTCACAAATGTAATGAATATATCTTTTGCCAGGCTCGGGCACGAGGAGTGTGAAATGTGTGAAACATTTAATTTGCACAATTTGGACCATGTTAAAAACGGTTATAACTCATCTTGTGAGACATGCAATTTGCATTTAAAACATAAAAGTAAATATATAAAGGCGCGTGAAGTTTATGACCGAGATGCCAAAGTAAAATGCGAAGAGGAAGTCTACGTGTCTGTCGATTTGCAAAAAATCATAATGCTGCCAAGGATTGATTGCTTTAAAACGACAATATTTTGTCCAAGACTAGTGGTTTACAATGAAACATTCGTTCCATTAGGGCAATTAAAAAAACAAAGTGTTTTTGCTGCAGTTTGGCATGACGCAATATCAGGAAGAAAGCAGGAGGATATTGTGAGCACTTTTAGAGCATTTTTATTAAGCCAACGCGATGCGAAGCAAATAACTTTATGGTTAGATAATTGTTCAGCACAAAATAAAAATTGGTGTTTGTTTACATCCTTAATTAAATTAATAAATAGCTCTGACATTGCCGCTACCAAAATTATCCTAAAGTATTTTGAACCTGGTCACACATTTATGTCGGCTGATTCTTTCCATCACTCCGTTGAACAATCTTTACGAAAAAAAGGTAAAGTGTACGATTTTAGGGATTTCGTTGTCGCAGTCGAAGAATCACTCAAGTCGGGAAAGGTGGTGTGTAAAAGTATGGAAATCCAAGATTTTTATAATTTCAAATCCCATATTGCCCAAAGCAAATTGAAGGATAGTGACGGAAACAGGGTTTACTTAAAGGATATGGTTGAAATTTTAGTAACAAAGGGACAGCACTGCTTGTTTTACAAAAATGATTTTACTGAAAATGACTATAAACAATTGTCCTGTCTTAAATCGAGAACTTTACCATTTTTTTCACAAAAAGTTACCCCTAAAGGAATAGATTTAGCAAGAAAACAGACTATAATCAGGCAACTGGGTCCCTTGATGCCTGAAAATAGGCTGACATTTTGGAAAAATATTCCAGTATCAAAGCATAATACTGATACAGAAAGTATTATGTTTGATGATGATGAAATTGATTAATAATAATTATAATCATCATCAAATTTAACAGTATTTTTATGTAGCAGGGTATTAGGTAGATAAGTTTACTGTCAATTTATTTTCTAATTTGATAATTACTTACATAATTACTTAGAGACTGATTATACCAACGTGCCATAAATGTGATTTAAATTAGTATTAGATAACCTAAGGTTTCCTGTTTGTATTAGAACAATTTAATTGTGAGTTGATTTTGTGTTTTGACACTACTTATATTTCTTTAAGGTAGATTTTATTTGTAACTTTATGAAAGTTTGTTTTATTTTAAGTTTGAAAGATTGTTTTAATTTTATCTAACCCTTTTTTTTTAAATTTATAATTCATTTTGAGAGATTATGGTACAATAATTATTAGGTTTTAATATTTAAGTCAAGAGACTGGTAATTTTAAATGTGAACTCACAGGTTGTGCTTTTTGTGATTATTATATAATAATTAATGCTGTCTTAGACGGTTTTAAATAAAAAAATTATTAAATTTGAAAGTATTTTTCTTTTACTGCGCTGGGGTAAATTAAGTTTTTTTAAATATAAACCATGTTAAATCGCAGTATTTTTACATAATTACTGCACTTTACTTCGTAAATATGACATTATTATAATCAAAAATGCAGTAATAGTAAAATTTACTGCATTTTAATGATTTTGTGAACAGATTTATTTAAAAAAATAAATGTAGTAATATGAGCCAAATTGACTTATTAACAAAAAAATATCCGTAATTTCATTAATTTGACGAAAAACACAATGTAACAAAGCTTAGATTATAGCTTTATATATTTCCTTTCAGCCTGCATTTAAAAAAATATTATATAACTTTATTAAGAATATTTTTTTTTAGTTACTAAACTTTAACCGCGTTTTTCTCAAAATCGTATTTTTCCTATTACTGCACTTTAGGTTCGGGAGGGCAGAGTAGGTATACTCGTAGGTTAATTTTAGTTATTCTATAAAAAAGCTATAGAAAAAAACATTTGTCATACAATTTATGTCTCACGTCTCACATCACAATGTCACATTTATGTACTTACCTACACCTTATCACCTCCTTCTTAATCTTTTTAGTTTTTATAACAAAGAGTACATAATACAGAATACATTAATGGTAATATTGGTCCCAACAGATCTCAACCACGGTGTGCGCTGTCAAGTACCAAAACGAAAACTATGAAAAGGCGTGCCTCAGTTATTTACGAGGTCTATGTATCTGGTCGAGGAATCCTGTGGAGCCACTTCACCCAAGGTCAGCACGACACCATGCTGTATAAAGGCCGCGTCAATTAAAGTACTTCAGATTGATATTCAATTATTAATCTTTATTTAAATCTACTTGTTTTTACATGCCACTTCGGATTCACGGAATTTAAAAAACAGGAATCTTTTTTTTATCAGAGGTTGAATTTTTTAAATTTTTATCTTTATCTTTTCCTGCCATTAATGGAACCCATAACTTCAAGTTAGGCCTTTAGCAATATTTATATTTTAAATAATTGCAGGTAATTCGATGCAGTCTGTTGCGATAGGTACGAGTAGGTACTTATTACCTACTACTAATGTAGGTACAGACAAACAAAAATTCTAGATTTCTACTACTTATTTAACTATTATTTTGGCTTTCGATGTTCTAATAAAGACCTCAAAAATAAGTTTTAATTCAATCCAGTATTTTGGGATTAGTATAAAACTTCAAACACCAATTTGCTTTTAAAGTTCTTTGAACCGAAATTTGACTACCGCGTAGGTAGGTATATACTAGGTACCTAGCCACAGATCAACATCATTAATTACAAAGTAAAAATAAAAATATTACCTATGTACCTATGGAACAATTTCAAACATGTTAACTTATTTTTTAATACTTTAAAGATATGCAGTGTAAAATGTTCCATATATTTTTTATTAAAGTAAATTATTGCTTCATTATTAAAGAGAAATTACAGGTACCTTCCTAGTTAATTCATTTAATTAACGACTGAAGCCATCAGAGCTTAAAAAACTTATGTTTGATGGATCATGCCCATATGTGGACTCATCCATGACATTAACCTTTCCATGGCATTAAATGATTTATTTTTCTATTTTCAGACACGTTCAGCTTATTTATGAGGTCTATGACCATAATGCGGAATCCTGCAGAACAAGGTGCTCAAGGCAAACACCATGCAAGATGCAATGTATTCCCATCAGTTGTTACGAGTAAGTAGTACTTGGTGTTTCCATGCATTTTTTTGGACGCTCAAGCGAACAAGAAATGACTGAAATAGTAGAAATTATGAAATTGATCAGTGGAGTACTTAGTTAAAGGTACAGGTACAATACCAATTAAAGTGTATCGAGATTA
>DWBE01000092.1:0-10551 GCA_018230705.1 Spialia ferax
TCGTCAAAACCTGCAGAACCTTTTTAAACTTCAGTTTTATTTTATTTTTCCTATTTCTAATAAGATAAAACGCATTCATAAAAAAAAGAAAGAAACATCAAATCTGAAACCATATAGAAGTTTACCCGTAGCATGCATGTAAGTAATGCGCATTTTAAGTAATTAATTAATTATTTGTTAGTAATAAAAAAAACTATTTACCTGATGAGAAAGTTGTAAGAACGTGTTTTCTGGTATTTTCCTCATAAATGTCATTGGAACACCGCAAATAAGATTGTTCATCAAATTTAGATATTTGGGCTCCATCCAACGGCTGTTAAGCTTTATGTACTTGCTTGCTACTACACCCACCTAAAATTATGATGAATAAGCCTATGGTTTGTATAGTCTATACACCAGATATTTCAGAAATCGCAGGCGCTAATAGTCAATACCTACAAACTACGATAATTTAGGTAGGAATATGACTTAAATTCTATTTAATTCTCTTTCACCTGATGTCTATCGAGGTCCGGATGCGTGCCAATGTAATTCAGTATCCGAGGATCCAACAGATTTAGCCTGTCAATCAATAAATCAGCAATCAATTAGAATCTACATTCAGAGTAATTAATGAACTGAAACTAAATTTGAACGACGTCTGATTTCGCACTTCTGATATTTTACGGGCATATATATATCTTAAAAAGTAAGAAACAAGTAATTAGATAATTCAACAATAATTTTGGATTGACTGAAAGTTTTAAGGAGATGATTAATTGATAGTATTTTATTCTGGGGTTCTGGCGGAAAAAAATCTTTTAATAAAGTCACCGCAAAGCAAGGTAGAGGACTAAAATAGTGCATAGACCTACCTATTTAGACTAAAAATTACCTATCCAAAGTTTTCTTATCACCTAAGTTTTTATGAGAATATATTTAGGTAATAATCGTTTAACCTGGCGATCTCTTTCCCGTTGAGATACTTGAACAATGGCCGATACTGCTCTAGAGTTTCATACGTCACGTCTTTAGGATCCAAGTCTCCCTTTATCACTCGCCAGGTCGCAGCCAACTTTTCGTTTGAGATCTTCATCATTGATATTGTACGAACCTACAAACAAAATTTATTACGAGGAACAAGCTTATTGTGTATGTTTTAACGCTGATTTTACTATATACCGTCCTCAACAGTACTTTTCATCATCTAAAAAATCGAATAAACCTAACCATAACTTAACCACATTCCCAAAATACCGATGATTCTGAAGCTAATACTTAACTTTAATTTTTCTACAGAACCAAACTATAGGTATCCACATTGGTTCTATAAAGAAGTATACCAGAGCCCTTACAATCATGACATGGTGACTCTTTTCATTCATTGGTGACCACTTCTCCCACTTATTTCCTTCCTCAGATAATTAGAAACAAATACTAACTGAACGCAACACATAGTCAGCTGGTAACCGCTCGACGTCATCGAGGTCGCCATTAGCAAAGATGGCAAAAGCATCCACGGCAGTCTGCATGTAGTCGTCAGTGATGTTCAGGAGGCAGTAGCCAGTATGCATCATCCCAAACATGGGAAGGTGAACGCCAGCCTTGTTTTCAAATAACTCGGCTTTACTGTGTTACAACGACGGGATACATTCTTAACAAAAGATATTTCAACTCGTATAGTTAATCGGGCACATAATCGGCTGAATGGTATGGTAACCTTTTAACACCAAAAAATTATAAAAAGTGAGAATTACCCCGAAGAAGTAGTTAGAAGTTATTTTATTTACCGCATAGCATTTCCTGTTGGATAATGTAATAATTTATCAAGTTTATTATTATTATTTATCGATTCAGCCACAGGTTTACGTTCTTCCACTGCAACAACAAGAACAAAAATGAAAACTTATTTTGGTTCAGATAAGATGTTCCGTTAAGATACCATAAAATACGACGCATATGCTCTTTCTCGATCTCACCATTATTTTCACCGAAAAGAAATGTATGGAGAATACTTTGTAACGATTCGTATGGATCTGAAATACAAAGTAAAAACGCACGAAATTGAACTACATAAAACCGTTTAAAAACTGCACGTCTGAGGCTTCTCTTATTTGTCGAGTAGGTTTATACCTACCACGGAATAAAGGGACAATGGAAGTACGAGGCGGACTGATTGTTGTGACGAGAAAAAAACTTTCAGATGTTATGATGATGTTTGGTAATGATAAATGTCATACTGTATTTCTTAAAAATCAATCATGTTATGTGTGATGCTGTCACGCCTGTTCCCATATCTACTTTCTCTAATTTCTACTTTCTCCCTACTTCTACTTTTTTCTCTCTTAGCTTTTCAATTGATGTTTACCTTCTTCAATAATTAATATTAATTTGTCGTCCTTTAAGGGCACATCTGTTTTCTTTGGCTTGTTTTCTTCATTGGCTTGTTCCGATATTCTGAGATTTGTGTTATTTTCATAATAGAAGCAAATATCTTCTGAAGAAAGCAATATCATATAATATGTTAGTTTTAACAAGAGATCTTAAGCAACTTTAAATGGGTAGTAATTCCTAATTCCTACGTGTTATTTACTTGTTAAAGAATAGAACATAGGCCGCTAAGTAAACATTATGTACCTTTAAATATACCTACCTATAAATAATCCTCTACTGCCACTGCCACTAACGTAGTAAAAATAATCACCTATATTATAAATATCACTGAATCCATCAAGTAATAAGTACCTACATAAAAACTATTAAATTACCTTTCTGATATGGATTAGTTGTTTTTGTTATCGTAAAAAGGTGATTGGAATAACCTAAAACTATTCCACTTCGACATAAAATTGTGAAATAGAGCAGTAGTATTTTATTATACATTATGTTGTTATATTAATTTAACAGTAGGCAATGAGTGATATTAATTCCAACTTCATCTTTATTTGCCAAAAATCTAGGCGGCTTGGCGTATTATACGACGTCTATAGATAGGTACCTACTATTAATGATACGCCAAAAATAAATAACATGTATATATGTGCCATTTGCTGAAAAGTCGAATATTCTATTGATGCGTATGGTCAATTTACCTTATTACGTATAGTGATTGTCAGCCACTTCTCTGTACCAACATTATTGTTCTTTGGTGGTTGTTGTGCTGTCAAGGAAAATCAAGGTCTGCCAAATTTAAAAAAAAATAACGACATTGCATTACAAATTGCAAAATTTGAAGTTGCAAGTTAGGTTGTTTTGAACAAAACTGTAAAATAATTCACAAATACAAACATTTCGTTTTTGGATCTCCAAACATTTCATTCCATTTTCTACAAAAAAGTACGGTTTTCCTTTTCGTTTTAAATTTGAAATATTTAACAGTGAGAACACCTTTTTAATTGCTACCTAACCAAAGTACAATGATATCAACGTCTTGAGTACCTGTACCTACTACTGATATCTTTATTATACTTTTACAATACATTATACAAATATTACAAGCTTAGAGGTTATATATCGATACACTTTTTCGCCCGACAACGCGCCACCAGAATGACATCTCTCCTCCAGGGTTACCAACATCCAAACTCCTTTATAATGTTGCCAACACTAGCCCTAAATTTAGATACGATAATTTAGATAAATACAATTCAGCTTAAGTTACGCACAGTAAACAACCATTCTATTATCATCAGCGGAACAACAAGCGAATAAAACAAAGCCATTATAGGCAAACGCCAAACACTTACAATGGTGTACATCACCATTCCGTACAGATATTGTGGGAAAATTCCTTTATGCGCCTTCCTTATTAGACGATATATTTTTATTGTGTCGGTAAAGAATGCGAGCACACACCGGGGCCGCCCTACGTAGATATCTGCCCCGGGCGTAATTCTTGGCAACAGGGAAATTAGCGCGGCACCGGACGTGTTCGCCCGGGTAATGTTTTTATTACCCACCTTTTTTATGTTTACAATATGTCTTCGGATAAAATTTTGCGAGAAGAACAGGACATGAAATTTTTTGTAAACACAGTGAAGTAACACTGCCTTGCTTATAACTTTTACAGCCACTTATAGACTGAAATATATGATCATTATAATAATAATCATTCATTTAAGTATTTACCTAGATGCACAGGGCGCAGGACCGGTCTGGATTGCGCCAACGAAAGAGAGGCTCTTAAAAGCAAAGGATGAACAACAACCGAGAAATGTGTACCTACCTACCTACCTCCATACTATAGCAACAAGATCCCGTACTTGCCAAGATTTTTAACCCCTTACTGTAAAACCAAAAGCATTTAGTATTAGAGTTGTTGGGTCAATAAAGTATTAATTTCAGATACGTTTAAGCTCATTAACATTGAACTGTATCAGATGGTTAAACTGCATTTACCTCTGAGATCAAACACAAGCTGTTTCTATTCAACCCAGGTGTGCTTAGCAAACTAATTAAGTCTATTGAGCTCACCTTTTGCTAAGGTTGGTTTCAAATACCTCTGCTTCAAAATTGCACCCGCTATGTTTGTGGAACGGCGGCGTTTAACCGTAGGTTTAACTTTGCTCGTCACATCTTAGTTAAATGTCGCAATTTATTTTATTTAAAATAAACACATCTACTTACTTACATTGTCAATTTCTTAATACTGTCAATTACATAATACTGGAAATCACGAGAGTAAAAAGCATCAAAGAATAACGAACAAATTGAGCGGGTATCGGTAGTCGGTACGGAAGTTAGAGTTAAAGATTCCACTTCTCAGTTTTTCTAATAATTTAATATGTTGCTGCTATAGTCATCTATAGCAATGGGAATCCCCACGTCATCGTGGGGATCCCCATTGCACCCTGCACAGTACCCATACATTGAACAGAAATCTGAATTCATCATTTAAACCTCTACATGACGGATCGGCAAGATAAATTCACAAACTCTGCCCCGATAACTCCAAAATATCTTCTATTTTTATCTTAGCATACTATACCATATTCTTAATAACGGATCACACACTCTTTGCTTCACAATACAAGCTTTACACTTGGCTTACGGTGACCTAGATGCAATAGACAAGGGACGCCTAACGCTTACACTGTTTTTGTCCCAGCAAGACATCTACTAAAACTTGTCAAAATAAATGACGGATACGTCTAGACATAGACACTGTATATAATCTAAGCGGACACGATAAAGTAGATCATGAAAAAAAACGCGGGTAAACTTGAAAAAAAGCAGTCACGTTTTTCTAGTTTCCAGTTTTATTATTTTGTAAATATATTCAATCAGTTGAACATTATCATATAAATATTAAAAGTTTAGTTTATAAAATAGTTTAGTTCTTGTGTATATATTTTTTTGTAAGTTTTTATGTAAATAGTAGTAAGTATGAATGATCCACCGGATCCTGGGGGAGAAATCCCCCAGGCTTCGAACTTTATAACTTTAGAATATTGCGAAGTCGATGATTCCCCCTCTATTCAAATGGAAGTGAATGATGCGTCATTAACACAATCAAAACGCAAACGCAACTTTAATAAAAACATTTGCTCAAATTGTGACAAGAAAAGGAGAAAGCACTTAGGTAATCAACCTGATATTGGTTGCCAATGCTCTGAAATTGTAGAAGAATCTTCCAGTATCACATCTGATAATAAAAATACTGCTCACTCTGAAATCACAAATAATACAAAAATCACTGAGCCAACACAAATTGGTAGGAAAATGTATGTCGAGTCTGATTCAGCTCCATATGTAGTTCATGTGCAAAGAATCCAAAATAATTTAGATGACCCCACTACCCTTCATCCCTTGACCTTTGGTAAATTCCTTAAACAAAATAATATCCAAAATATAATTGATGGCAGTGTTAAAAGGATAGGTAGAAACCGCATCACCCTTGCATTTGGCAGTCATTTTGATGCCAATGCTTTTCTTAATAATGAGTCTCTTCTTTTAAGTAATTTTAAGGCATTTATCCCCACTTTCAATGTAACCCGAATAGGTATAGTAAGAGGAATTCCGGCAGAATGGTCACTCGATGAAATTTCTGATAATGTTAAATTGCCTATTGGCTGTGGTGCAATCTTAAAACTCAGAAGAATCAACTTCAAAACTATCGTAGATGGATCTCCTGTATGGAAACCAACCCAGTCTGTTGTTTTTACATTTGATGGACAAGTTTTACCGAAACGGGTATTCATCTGTTATAATTCTTTACCTGTAGAGACATATATTTATCCAACAATTCAATGCTACAATTGTTGCAGATATGGACATACTAGGGTGCAGTGCAGATCTAAGCCCCGGTGTTTCAAATGTGGAAATGATCACTCTGCTGATACTTGTTCTGTTGAGCCAATCAATGCAACATGTTTAATGTGTAATGGCTGTCACTTTGCAACTGACAAGTCTTGCCCCGAATTTAATAGACAAAGGGACATAAAACTAACCATGTCCGAGAAAAGTATCTCCTATTTGGAAGCCATAAAACTTCATCCTCCAATCTCAAAATCCTATGCTAATGTTTTGAGCTCTGCTCTACATAATCATGATTATCATGGCCCATCAGGTTCTGTTTCAAGTTCCCAACAGTTCCTTAATAAAGAAAACTTTTCCAGAACATCTTATATAAAGACAATCTCAATTAAACCGCGATCTCCTGCAAAATTAGGCAAGAGCTATGACCGTGTAGCCCATAATAATATTGTAAAAAATCCAAGTTTCTCAGAACAGAATGGCACTGTTCTTAATTGTAACCTTAATGAAAAAACTTCACAGGACAAATCTGCTTTAATTTCCGACGTGACTAGTGCCCTTATAAGCACGTTGTCTCACTTTAATATTCATTTACCGTCCAACGCTGCTTTAAACATGATTTCTCAAATTTTGAAAAATAATTATAATGGATCCGGATCAACTGTCCAAGGTTCTACAGTGGAACTGTCGCAGCTTGATCAATAAAAAAAATGAACTTTATTATCTAATTAATAAATACAATCCTTTTATTTTTTCTCTCTCTGAAACCTGGCTTAGGCCGGGCATAAATTTGAAAATTTCAGGTTATAGTATTATTCGAGAAGATCGACTTGATGGATATGGTGGTGTTGCCATTTTAGTTAAAAATATTTTTTCCTTTTCTAAAATTTCCTTACCAGCGCATAGTGACAACTTTTCAATCGTCGCTATATCAGTAAATAATATTAGTTTCATATCTTTATATATTCCTCGACCTAATTCTGCTATATTACAAGAAATTAATGACATATTTTTAAATATCCCCAAACCAGTGTTAATAATGGGAGATTTTAATTGCCAACATCAAGTCTGGGGTAGCAGTACATCTAATACATTCGGCGAACGTTTATTAGACATTATAGATTCAAATAACTTTTGTGTATTAAATACTGGTGCACCTACTCGTCGTACAGGTCCACACGAGAGTCGAAGCGCAGTTGACCTATCTATATGTTCTCCTTCCTTATCGTCCACTCTAACCTGGTCGGTGCTTGTATCAACTTTTGGAAGCGACCATTTTCCTATAGTGATTACATTCCCATTTAAAAATAAAAGACAACCTAAAATATCAAACCGCTTTAAATATAGAATCTCTAATGCATCGACTGCAGCATGGGAAAATTACAGCAAGCAAGTCGACGAAAAATTTCATTCGTACATAAGCATTGACCAAATAAATGACCCTATATACAATGCTGAACTCCTTGCTAAATCAATAATAGAAGCAGCTGATTCTGTTTTCCCTCTAAAACGTACTGGAAAAACTAATATCCCCTCTCCTCCTTGGTGGGATTCGGACTGCAGAAATGCTGTTGAAAAGAGAAAGTCAGCAGAAAAGTTATATAATGAAAACATTAACGAGCACAATTTCATTCAACTGATATCTGTAATAAACTATTCCAAAAACCTGTTTAAAAGGAAAAAACAAGAAAGCTGGACAAAATTTTGCTCTTCATTATCACCAAATTCACCCCCATCTTTAGTTTGGCAAAATATTAGAAGATTTAGATCTTCATCTCATCCTTCACCTCCCAAAGCTATTTCCAACTTTTTAGGAAGTAAATTTCTTGATAATATAGCTCCAGCCTTTGCTCCACAGAATACTGATTCTCTTTTAAGTTCACCTAGTGTCAACCCAGTGAATACTCTTGAGTTTCCGTTTACCCTATCAGAATTGAAAGGAATTTTATCTTCGCTTAAAGACTCCAGCCCAGGATTAGATAATATTCCATACTCTTTCATTTCCCATTTAACAGATTCAACTTTAAGTTCCTATCTAGATATAATTAATAATATTTTAGATACAGGTAATATCCCACCTTCGTGGAAGACACAGGAAATAATTCCAATTTTGAAACCTTCTAAAAATCCGACAGATGTTACTGGTTATCGTCCTATCGCTCTTTCTTCAGTTCTTATCAAAATAATAGAACATCTCATAAAGAACCGCTTGGAATGGTATCTAGAAAGTAATGGGCTACTGTGTGACTCTCAATTCGGTTTTCGGAAAGGAAAATCGACGCTTGATAACATAAGTATCTTTACTTCCGATATTCACTTAGCGTTTTCAAATAATGAGTCTGTTGTCTCGGCTTTCCTTGATATAAATGGAGCCTATGATAATGTTCTACCAGCTGTTTTGTCTAAAAAATTAAGCGATTTAAATGTTCCTTTTAAATTTATTCAATTTATTATTAAAATGATATCAGAAAGATATATTGTTTTATCCACCGATAATTCTGAAAAATTGTCAAGAACGATTTGGAAGGGCTTACCGCAAGGCTCAGTTTTAAGCCCATTATTATATAATATTTACACCTACGATTTAAAATCTTCACTAAATGGTACAGTACAAGTGCTTCAATATGCTGATGACTTATTACTATATGCTGTTAATTGCAACATTAATGAAGCATGCGCGTCTGTATCTGCATCATTAGTTTTATTGAAAATTTGGTTGGATAAAAACGGTCTGCAGTTATCAATCCCTAAAAGCTCAATAGTTTTATTTTCTCGTAAACGTTCCCCTCCTCCTATTTATTTATTTTTCGACAGAACATTAATACCGCCCAGTACACAGGTTAAATTTTTAGGGATTATCCTTGATTCCAAAATGTCAGGTTATCAGCATTGTGAATTCATTTTTAATAAGTGTGAAAAGTTATTAAACATGCTTAGATGTCTTTCTGGAGTTTGGTGGGGTGCCCATCCTCTTTCTTTAAAGTTGGTCTATGATTCTTTAATAAGAAGCGTACTTGATTATGCGACGTTTTTATTGGAACCATGTAGTAAATTAGGACTTAAAAAGCTTGATAGCATTCAATCAAAGGCTTTACGTATAATAACCGGTGCTATGAAATCCAGTCCTATTAATGCTATGCAAGTAGAGTGCTGCGAACCTCCACTTCATT
Organism: Spialia ferax; assembly: GCA_018230705.1. NCBI lineage: Eukaryota > Metazoa > Arthropoda > Insecta > Lepidoptera > Hesperiidae > Spialia > Spialia ferax. Next base: position 9,405 of record DWBE01000092.1, read on the forward strand.
TAAGACGACAAATGCTCTGCGACAGATATTTTTTCCGTGTTTTACAATTCTCTAATCATCCACTTATCTCCAGACTTAAACACCTTTTTGAATTAGTAAATTCTTCTTCATATTGGACTCACAAGTCCACACCATGTCTTGTTATAAGCTATCAAAAATATTTATCGTTAACGTCTCCAGTTCATAGGTCCTCGTCTCTTCCCATATTCGAGTATAGTTATGAATCGATTGCTCTTCAACCTCTCTCTATTATTTATGATCTAGGTATATATAAAAACGATCCAAATGCAAATACTAAATTTAATTATATTATTGATAAAGACTGGTTTGGTTTCCATCAAATATATAGTGATGCTTCTAAGCATAATAACAACAACATTTGTGGCGTTGGGGTGGGAATTTATCACCTGCAATATAACATAGTACAAAAAGTGAAACTCCCTCCGGAATCCTCAATTTTTACTGGTGAATGCTTAGGAATATTGAAAGCCGTTGAGTATATATTGCTTATGAAACTTCGTAAATCATTAATTTTAACAGACTCACTTAGTGCCCTTCAGGCCCTCTCAAAATTTTCATTCAGAAACTCCCCGTTTCATCCACTTGTATTCGAAATAAAACATTTAGTACGCCTATGTTCCATTAAAAACTATTCTGTTTCTTTTTGTTGGATTCCTGGCCATAGTGGTATAAAAGGTAATCAAAAAGCAGATACTTTGGCCAATGAGGCTGTAATATGTGGAGATCGATTCCCTTATAAAATATTTTGTCCAGATTTAAAGTCTCTCTCTACAAATCATTTAAGGAAGTCTTGGGATAATTCATGGTCTTACAGCAGTAAAATGAAAGGAAAATGGTTTTCAGAAATTCAACCTGTGATTTCAAATAAACCTTGGTTCTCCAAAATTAAACTCACTAAGAAAACCACAAGCATTCTTATTAGAATGCGCCTAGGTCATACGTGTACCCCTAATCATCTAGCACGACTACAGCTAATTGACAGTTCGAGATGTGAATGTGGTGCTGAGATAGGTGACTTAAATCATGTTTTCTTTTCTTGTCCTCTTTATGATCATACTGTCTTTTTTCAATCTCTTTTGTCTCTCAAAGTTCCTTTCCCATCATCCATTTCTAGTTTGTTACATAG
>DWBE01000093.1:0-10543 GCA_018230705.1 Spialia ferax
GTTCCTCTGAATTGAAAACCTTCACAACACCACCGTGACTTATGTCAATATGGTGAAATTTACCTTTATATTATGTACCATACTCGTATTTTCATTGCCTGAAAAAAACGTTAAAACAACAATTTTTGAAAATGAAACCTATCTAGACTGATTTTTCGTCCGCGAAACCCTCTGGATACAAAATTTCATCGAAATCGTTCGAACCGTTTCCGAGATCCTCTGAATATATATACATATTTATATACAAGAATTGCTCGTTTAAACACAGTTTAAAGATATAAGATAATGTTTAGGTACCATACGTGGTACATTTTATTTGCAGTCCTTATTAGGAAGCCTTAATTTGTGACATTGATTAATTTTTAACCATAACAAGGAAGTTCAATTTGTTGTATTGTAAAGTGAATAATTGTATATTGTCGACGACCAAGATTAATTACAATAAGAACAAAGAAACAGCCATCTCGCACGTAGAACAAGATAGAAAGCATTGCCGTCCTTTTCACACGATTAGAGCGAGATAGCAATATGGGTTGTCTTTTTCGTTAAAGGAATTTAAAGTTAACACTAGGTTTAAGTCTGTAAAATAGCGTTCTAGGTTAAGTTTAACGTTGTTTTTATTAGAACAGGTAAATTACGCAATATTTAAGGATATATTTCGTTCGTAGACTTAAGCCTTAGTTCCGTAAGATCATGTAATGTATGAATGAATGTTCTTTCGTTTTGATAGTTTTCTCAAGTTGTCAAGTATTGTTTCTGTAAGTATAAAAATGTATTGTATATGGTTATGTAGGGTACAACGAGGACTTTCCGTAGGTATAAGTATGAAAATATAGGTTCATATATGTAGAAGTTATTTTCAAAAAACGTGAGCGGATAAGTCGATTTTTGTGTACCAGAGCGGTTCTACCTAGAATTTCTCATTATTGTTACCTACTTAATGATTACGTTTAAAATACAGTGTTTATCAGGTAGAGAATACGAAAAGCTACAAAATAAGGTATAAAACATGTGTGTATATACGGACTAACGAACTGTGTGCAAGACAATAAGAAGCGCTTACATTGTATATAATATACCTAACTACACAGACCTAACTAGTACCTAGTTAGTTAACTCGGCCGTTTCTTCGAAATAAATGCCTACAGACGCTCCGCGCGATATTTTTTACTTAAACTTGCAGAAGGACTGCACACACACCAATTTAATTATACCTAGCTACCTACTTTGAGTTTCTATCTAGTTTAGTTTATTTTTATAGTATACATATATTTTAGTGAATAAAATAAAATGCTCTATACCTACTTAAATGAAATAGGAAGGGTAAAATAAAAAAGTACCGAACTAGATAGGTACGTTGTTTTTGAAATGAAATGAAATGACAGGTGAAAAATTCTAGAAATTACGAGCTCGGCTCTGGTCGACAGCGGCACGGCAGGCGGGGCGCGACGGGGGATAGTTCTAAGCTCGCCTCTGATTGGTCGACTGCTCGCTCCACATTAGTCTATTTGCAAGACTACCAAAGATATATATAAAATCACGAAAAAAATTTCAATTTAATCATAATTCTCTAGCTAGTTGGGAACGTCAAACCGAAAAGCAGGAAGAGGACAACTTCAAGGAGCTGGCAACTCTGGCAAGCTTGTGGAAGATGTACTTAATCGCATGGTTGAATACTCTATTCCGATCTAAATAACCTCTGATCTCCGCGACCTCCACACTATTATTTTTTTGGATTTTCGAGGAAGCCGTATATTGAAGAGCCTACGAGGGAATTCTGCGTGGCTTACAAGATGCGCAACCAAGAACACAGGTCTACAACTTCAACCACGGTAACTGCGAGCATACATACGCAAACCTGGGACACTACCGCCGGTGGTACGTCGATCACTGCGGCCGATTCTCTGCTCGAGCCTCCGCGATCTGCCACACCGGCACCGCCGTCGCCTGCGCCGCTTACTCAAAAGGTAATCGCGAAACCGCAATCCAGGAAGGCCCGCAAACTGGAGATTATGATTGCTCGACACAAAGAACTAGAAAAGGAAGTAGAGATCGCCGCTGCTCGCGTCGCCTTTCTTGAGGAGGAACAGCGGAAGCGGAACCACCGTGTCAGGTTTGCGATGCCGATGGAGCCAAACTTTGGTGGTGGTGGGGACCAGGCCACACCGGCGGACCCTGACCGGGCAACTACGGGTGACAACGGAAGAAGAGTTGACAATTCCTCACCCTGTAATATTGAATTGAGAGAGCTCTCCACGGCCATCATCGCAGCGGTGGAGTCCATCCAGCCTGCCGCCGCACCGCGCCCCGCTCCAGAGCTCGAGTCCAAGACGACGTATGAAGAAACGACTAGCAGTCGCCCCAAACAAAACAAAATCTCGCACCAACGAAAAATAAACCTCGCCGTAGAAGAGTTGAGGAAATTGAGAAAACTGCCGCGATTGACAGAGCAAACTAAGGACATCTGCGCCTATTCTTACAAGCTAAGTAGCATCGTGGCTACTATTAAGGCATTGGATCCTATATACTTGTACAATCCGGAAATTGAATATTTTATTGTGCTAAGAATGCCGACCTTGCTTCGCTTCATGTACTTCGACTTCGCGGCAGAGCGCCCTGAGGAGCCGCAGCTTGCGAATTTGGAAGCTTTCATGGCGCGCATGGCGGACTTGTGCAGCCGCTTCGCGCCGATCTGCGAGACGATCTGTTTGAAGAAATAAATATTAATAAGTGTTTTCAAAGTGCTGTGACATAATTATTATTGTTTGTGATTATAGTTTGTGTTGTATCGAACGAATTAAGATTAATCATACGATTGAAATTGATTTTGATTACCTGCGTAGTTATTAGACTTAAAATTATGTTCTATGTTGTATTGGTTAGTTCGATTGCAAGTTTCATATTGTGCCTCTACCTTTAAGATTACTGTATTGAACTTACGAGTGTGGATTTTTAGTTTATTTTAGCTACAAAGGCTATTTTATGTTTACGTTGGTACCTAGTTACCTAATAGTACCTATTCTAGGATAAGTTACAATATTTTATATATACCTAAGTAAGTAATTAATGCAAAAAACCTTGTTTGTAAAACATTAATAAAGATTTGTTTTCTGTCATCTCTCTTTTTCTTTGGAGAAAATGACGCGAAATTGGTTGATGCCTATGTGGTGGGTTTAATGCATGTGTCGCAGACATCTATCAGCTACTTGATAGTACTAAATTTTAAGTCGAGAAGTGACGTGTAATCAGACTTGTACACTTGCGTACTAAATTTTAACTTACCACTTGTTACTTAATCGTCTGTTTACACACCCTCTCTCGATCTAAAATTTAGTTATCTTTTTAATACGTGTAAATCAGGCATATTGAATTACTAGGCCAAACGCTGATTGAACAAGCGTCACTCAACGTCCAACTAGTTAGCTGATTGAAATAAAAATCAGTCATGATTGTAATTTTTGACCCCTAGCATTTCGAGATGTGTGTGGTTCCAAAAGTTTACAACCTGTAAGTAATAAATTGTACCTAAGCTTGTTCAAGACTGTATAATCATTATGCATTAAAATAACAAAATAGACAGTACCTACCTAAATACTAAAATCATTTATATATAATAATTATTATCCCCATATTATAGTTTTGTCTAAAGGATTTATAAACTAATCTACAAATGGTTATAGTTCCGCTATCCGACAAAAGATGGCGCGTATTCCGCTTCTTTTTAAATTATTTTAGTTATCTACCTAACGCTGATTGAACAAGCGTCACTCAACGTCCAACTAGTTAGCCGATTGAAACATAGCCCGTTGAACCACAGAGCCAGGAGTATAGTGTTCTGTGCACAGAGCAGATGCGGACGTAAAATCAGTCAGATGATTAGTCAGTCGATGATTTTGACCCTTAGCATTTCGAAATGTACCTAGGGGCCCAAAAGTTTACTACCTAAATTCATTCATAAATGATAGTTATCTCCATATTATAGTTTTGTTTATAGGATTTATCAATTAGAAAAACACAACGCATTATTCTGGAATCTATCGTATGGTTATAGTTCCGCTATCCGACAAAAGATGGCGCGTTTTCACTGCTTTTTAAATTTAAAGATTTTTTCTTAAATTTTATTAATTTCTTTATTTTATATTTATTTATATTATAATTTTTTAAGTTTTTTAAATTAATTTATTTATTCATTTTTACTTCTGCCGGCACTCCCGGAGTGTTGTAATGTAACCCGTAGTTTTTAAGTGATTGTCGTCTTCGTGAATGAATACCTACTGTTTGTCTTTGTTTTTTTTTTTTTTTGTTTTTGCGCCCGAAGCATGGGAGAGGGCTACCCTCACGGGAGGGGGGTGGTGAATGCTCATGCATACCAACACGGCCGTCCGTGTTGGTTATGTGGGACTCACGAACAAAGGACCTATGTGCCTACCCACTAAACACCACCCGAGCTTTGTTTAAAAAGCTCTGCAAGGAATGAAATTGTTACTGTATGGAGGTGAAGGGATTAAACTATCAATATTGTCTGCGCATCATTATTAGCGAAAGTGGAATCTCCATCTGGTCACTACTGTGACTGCGAAGTAGAGGCAGGCGCCTGAGCAGGTGGGACCGGGAGCGCGGAATCGTTATTGGCATCTCTAAATCTGGAGATAAGAGCTTTAACATGGCGCTGTAGACGGTTGGCCTTGTGTCTATTTTCAGGAGTGGGGTATTTTGAAGCTCTTCTAAGAGCTGCATTTTTGGCTCTTATCACATTAATGATTTTAAGGGGCAATTTCGATCTTGGAATAGTGGATTGAACTGAATTATGTGCGGGGGACGCATCTGACGTATCAGAGGTTGCCTCGGGATGAGTGGGGTTTGCAAAGTTTGAGATGAGCTCAGGGCAAATAGATTTAAGTTCCTCGAGGCATTCCTCCACGTCGATTGTGATGCCATGACTCCACAGGAAGTAGCAAGATATCACCTCCATAAGGTCGGAGAGAGACAAAGACTCCAATAAGGATGGGTCCATGTCGGAGAGAGACAAAGACTCCAATAAGGATGCGTTCATGGTCGTAGCACCTAACTGACAGCAGCCACCCCTAACGGAATATGGCCGCAACCGTCTCCCTTGGGAAGGCCCAAGTGCAGTGGGATCGGGTCTGCCGGTTTCTCCCAGACCTGAGGGGGCTGGGAAGCGCACCGGGTCCACGCTAGCTGGCTTCGTTGGCACCGTAGGGTATCCACCAACTCAAACGCGACAGCACCTCAACTTATTTGCTACCAATAATATTGGCAACAATTAAGCCACGGAACTGGACGGGTTCGGCGTAAAACGGTCGAACTATAAGCACTATTACAAGTACGAGAACACGAATCACAGGCAGCGTGAGCCGAGAAGCAAAGCTACTCGATTCAAGCTACGTGGGAAGCAAACTGATGATTTTTGGCGCTCGCCACGCTATTTATCTAAAATCGGCGGCACACAACCGTGCTGAGGGGTAACTAGTAACTCGTAGCGCCGACCCAATGGGCGAGCTTAAGAAAGAGACCGATGCGAGAGCGAGACGAAGCGAGTCGTAAACATTTTAGTTCGTTGATCGTTCTATATGATGACTGGAAACTTAAATAATACAATACGATTGTATTCAATTTGTTTCATAGGATAGGTATAAGGTACAATAAAACCGGATAAGTAAAATAAAAGGCGGACGGATAAGTCGGTTTTGGTGATTTATTTGTAGACCGAAATTAGAATGAGACCGATGCAAGAGCGAGACGGACAGAGTCATTATCATTAACATACTAGTATTTCTACACAGCATTTTACCAGTGTAAAGTCTCTAATTAACTATCATTAAGTTCAATTGTATATAAATATTAAATACCTACCCTAATCATATTATGAGTTGGTAACGTTGGTCTCTTTTAACAATGACTATTGTCTTGTAGGTACCTAACCTACTTAGGATATTGAAGATAAGAAGTGACAGAAGTGGTATAAAGTAAATTAAAAAATAAATAACAAGGTAGAGGAGTCGGTAGTGGGAGCGATAATTAAGTCGTTTTTCTTAATGTAAATGAATATTAATATAATACTATTCTAGTATGTATAGTACTAGCACAGGTACTAGTACTAGTTTAAAGTATAGTTTTATGTAATCTTTGGTAGTAGGTAAGTACCTAGTTAGACATTTATGTTTCATTAATTGTGTACGTGGTATACCTACCTAGTATGTGCACAGATCTGTGACTTATGTGTATAAAGCTGTGTAAACTTATAGTAAGTACCTACAGACAGAATATGATTCTTCGGATAAATGAAGTGCAGTGAAATTAAAATAGCAGGTACCTACTTATAACTGACAATTTATTTATCGTTCGATAAAATCTAAAATAGTTGGGAATATTACATTCTTAGGAGTAAAAGCGCCACCTAGTAATGAATTGTCAAATTAATATAAATCTTGAATACTTGAATTCTATTCGTCAATGAAACTTGTAATGTTCCCTCAAAAGTTCTTTTTTTGGTTTTGGCTGGCCCGCACAAATTCCTGAAAACGCCCTTCCGCTAAACTCACCTAGAAAAGGTGGCCAGTATTAGAAAAGGCGACATATCACTAATTATTATCTACTTTTCATTATATTATTTTCTATCTGTTTTTATCTTAGAATCACTTGGCCAAAACACCTACGCCTCAGATGATGTCCCGCCCTGCGAGCTGTTGAAAATAATAATAAATTTAACATCTAATAATAATAACATCTAATAATAATAATAAATTTATCATCGATACATAATTAAAATAGAACACAGATGACTTAAAATAGAACCAAAAATGATAATATCATTTTATGCGATTATATTTAGAACTTTTTTAGAAAATAACCTTTTGTATTTTGTAAATCGATAATTTGTGATAGTTCCTACTGTCTTACAACAGATGGCAGCTGTCTCCGCGGAATATCAGTTGACTCATAATCTACAATCTACAAGGCAACACAGAATAACACAGTTTTTTCGGTAATGACTTAATTATACAAAAACAAAATCACAATTTCACAATCGGTTGAACTAAATAAAGTTGATTTACAAATTAATCCTGCCACCTATTCGTAGTAATTGCCAAAATTGATTAGCTCAAAAGTGCTGATCGTGTCATCTCGTATCAAATACTTGGTACATATATAAGATTAAAATAATGAGTTTAAATTAAAAAGCTGTCTGAAACAAGTAATTCTAGTGCATTGAATATGATTCTACATGTAGCATTATAATACAGAGATCTTTTTCAGTATTTTTTACTAAGCTTTCGCACCCTGTAAATATTGATTTATAAGTAATATACTGCCATCTATTAGCAGTAATTGATAAATTCGAACTGTGCCGCTACTCTTGTAATCTGCAATCAAATGATGAGTATGAGATATAAATTAAAAAGCTATTCGAAATAAGTAATTCTAGTGCATTGAATATGATTCTACATGTGGCATCATAATAGGTACAAATATCTTTTCCGACAGTATTTTGTACTAAGCTTTCGCATCCTGTAAATATTGTTTTAAAAATAATATATTGCCATCTAGTGGTAGTAATTGGCAAATTCGAATTGTGCCGCTGATCGTGCCATCTGTTATCAAATGTGGGTATTATACTATGCTTATAATGAGTAAATTAAAAATCTGTTCGGAATATATAATTCTAGGGCATTTATTGTAATTCTACATGTGGCATCATAATGCAGAGATCTTTCCCATTCCCAGTATTGTGTCCAGTGTTGCCAACTTAGTGGATTTGCCACTAAAACTGGTGGTTTTGACCTAGTGGCGAAATTTTGCTTTTAGTGGCTGGTGGATTTTTTTAGTGGTTTATTCATATTATTCATAATCATATTCGTAATCCTATTTCAAATATTTCAATTACTAAAATGCAACCATTCAACCACAAAGCCACTCTTCATTACATTTTTTCTTTAATTTTCATGGATATTTATTTCAGGAGATACTACCTACTATAATACTTTTATTGCGGACCTAAGTAACACAGATCCACTGGAATTGGAAGTCATTCAATTCAAAGATGTTCGTATTTCTTTTCGCTTCATTCAATAAATAAATAAATGTGTTTTGAACTAAGATGTTTTTTTAATAATATCAATAAATGTATGTGTTTGACTTATTACTCGCACAGTAATAGTACAGTTAATACTAATACTAAATATCACTCACCACACAACATAGATGTCAAATGTGGCCGGGGAATAATATTAGTCTAACGTGCAGATTTTTCTAACATTCCTAGACAAAATGCCTTCGTGTGTTTTTAAATTTTGCATAAATTATACTGCAACTGTTAAAGACAAGAAAAACGTGTCATTTAATTCGTAACTAACTACACTTTTTAATTAAATATCGAAAATCCTTAGATAATAGAAATTGAGGTTGTGTAAGAGCGAGACGGAATCAATTTAGCGCAAAATATAATAAGTAACTGCCCATCCATAGATAAAGTACATACATAAAGTGATACATGCACTACTTAAAATGCACTCATGTAGGTGTATAACGTGTCTATCTCAGCATTTTTAGCACATAAGTCCGCAATTCGCATATTTTTCATTTAAAACAATAAAGCTAAGCGAGGAGACGGAGAGAGAGGCTGTCTCTCTCGCACACTAGATTAATGTATGGTTTAGATTTTATTGAACATTAGTAATAGGCTAAGTTTTCGATAATTTTTGTGTTGTGTCTAATTTTTAGCATTTTACGACATACTAGAACGATTGTATTTCATAGTAATAAGTCAATTAATAAGTCTAGATAATCATTGTAAATTTTTCGTAGATTAAAATCTATGTGTTTTATGATTCGGGTGTTTCTTTTAGAATAGGGACGTCATAAGTGGTTGTATAGTAATGTTATGTATATAGATACGTAGCTTGCGAAAGGGGCTACCCGAGGACACAAGTAGAATTAGGATTCATGAATATTCGGGAAAGTTATTAACAAAAAACCTAGTCCGTTAAAACAAATTTATTATACAGAAGTTCTTCTACCTAAGATAACTTTCTGCTATTAATAGTAATAATGTACATGTGTGTATTTATAGTTAGTATGTAAAAAGAACTATCATATAAGGTACGATACATGTCTGTAGCTATACAATATTAATAAATAAATGAGGGGAAAGTTAAAAGGCTTAGTAAAAATTTGTGCAAAAAAGCGCGCTAAATCGCGGTCCTCTTTTCGGTCTTGCTCCGAGGTGTAAAGAAAGATAGATAATCAGTTTATTAAACTCCATCTGCGGCGTTTATTTCAAGAAAGAAGAAGAAATTCAAGCAAGTGAAGTTAAGAGCGAAACGAAGGTAGGATTTTTAAAGTCAGTACTGCGACTGCGAGCTGCGAAGATTGTCTGAAGAGCTGAAAACTGGAAGCCGAAGAACGTGCTGCGTGCAAGGATTATGAAGAGTAGAACGCCGAAGACCATGCTGCGTTAAAGACTATGAAGATCGTGCTGCGTAGATTAAGAAAACCTGGAAGCCGAAGACCTTTCTGCGTAGACTGATAACCTGGTAACTGAAGATCCTGCGGCGTAGGCTTTGAAGAGCTGCATGCTGAAGACCGTGCTGCGTAAACTGATGACCTGGTAGCTGAAGACCGTGCTGCGTAGACTGATGACCTGGTAGCTGAAGACCGTGCTGCGTAGACTGATGACCTGGTAACTGAAGACCGTGGTGCGTGGGCTGATGACCTGGTAGCTGAAGACCGTGCGGCGTAGACTGATTACCTGGTAGCTGAACACCGTGGTGCGTGGACTGATGACCTGGTAGCTGTTTGATCGTGCTGCGTAGACTTAGAAGAGATTGAAGCTGAAGACCGTGCTGTAGCCTTACAAGAGCTGGAAACATCCCTCTGCGGTTTTTGAAACGAAGACTACACGAACACAAGTTTCTAATACGAGAGTCCAGTTTTCTGAAACGAGATGGCACGGGTACAGTTTTCTTAAACGAGATGGCATAATTTTTTTAAACGAGATGGCAGAATTTTCTTAAACAAGATGGCAGAATTTTCTTAAACGAGATGGCAGAGTTTTCTCAATCGAGATGGCAAAGTTTTCTTAAACGAGACTACAAAAAGGCTCTTTTCAGGGCCACAAAATATTTCGAACAGTTAGTTTCTTTGATAAGAGATGTCAACAATAGTAAAGTAGTTACCGTCATCCATATTTTCACATAAATATGATACAATATTTTAATGTGCGAGTCGCTATTACTAATTCTAAATTTTATTGTTATAAATTCTTGTGTAGGTAGCGCGCTTAGGCCCCGCTGGTAGTGCGAATCTCATCGCACGGTTAAGTAAGCAACATCGGGCACGGTCGGTATCTGGATGGGTGAGACCGTTAGTGGCAAATTTCATGCGCGCTTCCGTGCTTCGGAGGCCACGTTATCCGCTCGGGCCCGACTGTTATTGACAAATAACAGTCGTAAAACCTGTATCATAAAACACACTCGTATTTTCATTGCCTGAAAAAAGCATTAAAACAACATTTTTTGAAAAT
>DWBE01000094.1:0-10538 GCA_018230705.1 Spialia ferax
ATGAGGGATTGTCCCCGCCAATCGTTGTGCCAACGTGAAATGGATTCGAATGGGTTTGAAGGGCTATCATTTTGAGAACAATGTTTGCGGACGGATTCATTGGTCCTAATTGATGTTGAATTTGTTTGGATTGAGATTTTATCTGTTTTTCAATCGCTTACTTATGAAAGCAACGGCACCTAATTTGTATCTGTGTAAGTCTATATAGGGCACAGTATCATAGAAGTAAAATCTATGATTGTGTGCCCTACCTATATATAGACGAAAAAATTGAGTTTATTGTAGGTATTTTCTATTTGTATTATAACTTAAACATATAAATAGAACTCAGGCGTCTGTACAACTCACGCGATATAAAATAATGCCTATTTATATGAAGAAGAATCATGAAGATGTTCCCCGAGTAAGAAATATGAAAAATATACTAGTATGAAAAGAATTGCTCCTTTTATCTCTTGGATGAGACGAAATACAGACATGTTCGGTATTAAGTGAAGAATCAGATACAGAGCAGATCTCATTTGTAGCTCATAGCGAGGCTGCGTTACCCCGAAGCAATCCGCGGTAATCATATTGCCGAGACAGGGAAATACGAGAGTGCACATTTCTTACGCTAACTACCTACGAATATGTTCCTTCTATTGCAATTCAGCCATAAGTCTCGACGGCTCTACTTTTCTTAGGGTTCCGTTAACTTCAATGAGTGCAAAAAAGCTTTTGAAATAATTTTAAAGGCTGAAATTAAAAGCCAAGTGCGCTTGTGTTTCTTGGGAACCGCTTTGCGCCACATAATTCCCGGCCATTCTCACCGCTCTACATGTCAATGTTGGTAATGTGTTAGAGCTTAACTGCTAATGTGTTTTCAGAAATATTTCATTTTTACTTCCTACAAGTGGCGTAGAAAAGAAAATACTGTACGTTATGTGTACTAATACAAGTAATATGCCTAATTAGGTACTTTTAAATGTACACAAGACGGAAGACAAGTATTTTCGAGGGAGCCTTAAATCCCAAAATGAGAAAACTGACAAAGTACATTATTAAGACGTCGTAGAGGCTTTTATCCACTATCTAAAGAGTTGTTCCGACGACACAATGCCTTAATCTTCTAGGTTATTACGCTGACGCATGCCACCTATTGTGGAAGCCGTGCAATTGTTCACAATTCACAATAAAGCAATTGGTAGATTTCGTGAGATTGCCCTTCAAGTATTGTACAAAAGCGATACTTTCAGGGATAATAGATTCCGACCATGCGGGATCGGATACTATCTTAATGATAACACATTACCTATGATTTATCACAAGTAACAATAATTTGAAAACAGAAGGAGAACAAATACAAAGTGCCGTTAAAATTAGGCTTCACGGCTTAATAAGCCGTGAATTTAAAACAACAAACTGAATTACTACGCAATTCGAATTTCTATGTGAAAATCCATTGTGAATCATTGAAAAGAAGCTAATCTGAAAGAAATGAGAAGAAAATTAGATGAAGAGCTATTCCTCAAAGGAGCGCAGATGGCTAATATAGCAATTGGAAATTGTAAAAGTGCGCACTTTTTACATGGGAAACAATTGATATAAAAATGAGATAGGGATAATTATTGTGTCAGTTTCTTAACCAGTTTATAGCATTTACCTATTGTTTCTCTTCCTTTGTTAATAATTCAGTATAATGAATGACAATTATTTATATTATCAGTCATCCTTTGCCAAATCAACATATTTAATCCTAACAGTCAATAACCAAAATTCTTAGATCTTGCCCGCTAGAGTCGACCACAAATTCGCCACACGTTAGACGGAATTGAGAACCGGAACGCTACCGCGCTGCTGCATTTACCAGTCTGAAACCGCGTACACTCCTTCAAAAAGCTTACACTCCTCCAACAGCATCTCGCAAGGAACTGTCGACGGTAATGCGTTAACAAAAAAAACTATATTAGTGTACGGGATTTCGCGAGTCGCCGTAATCTGCGCGGTGAATCCTTCACCGGCACTCGGCTTTCACGTCTCCCTCGACCGTCATAATGCCTCTAATGTCACTTAATTTACCGTCTAGAGCCTCCTCAGGTGAATGCAGCCTACGAGAGCTGGTTTAATATAAAAATTCGCTCGTTTTTTTTCTCCCGTGTCGCGGGTTTTAACGTTATACTGTTGCCTCTTTTGAGAGTAAACGCGTAGAAGTAATGGGATTATGAGATCGGTAGTTTTGGTTTTCGCTAGAGAGGGTTTAAAGGGAATTAAATTATATAAAAGCTGAATTGAAATCAAAACAGAACTGGTGCAAAGGCGCGGCTGCGCTATTGACGAAATTAAAAAAATTCTGACGATAAAAATGTTGCTAAGGTAAGGTGTGACGTATTCGTGTATGGGGCTGAAATTTGAGTTGTAAATGTTATGTAGATACCTATTTATTGCCATACAATCAGAGAAGTAACAAAGGTAAAACCTAAACAGTATTCAGCCACACAGCTAGCTCCATTATTTAACGATTACAGCTAGTGCTAAGGTTTGCTGTACTTTGTGACATTGAGTTCAGTTGACATTGATGAGTTTATATAGATCCTCGTAGGTTGATTTATCCAGAATCCAAAAAAGCAATAAAACGACAACAATACAAAAGGACTCTATACTTAGAGAGTGACTACTGAAACCACGAAGCTGCCACAAATTGCTAGTTGGCAATTTGCAGTGGTGACGCGGACTCAGCGCTACAGAGGCGGAAACGCTAAGCGAGCCAAGTTCGTTACTACGACGTTAACGAAACAGGGTTAACGACAAACTTTGCCATTATAACGCTTACCGACGAAACATACTGCAGACGAAGCTGATTACACGCAGAAAGAACGAAATAAAGGCGACACTATTATTACATACGTGTCGACGATTGAAAACAATGGCGAAGTCAATAACTCAAAGCTCTACGTCCCAAGCATTTTTTTATTAAATTAAATAGAGGAGTTTATATAACTCAGCTTATAAGTAATAACTAAACTCAAAAATAGTAATATTATTATATTTTTTTACTTCTAAGATTTCTGAGGCGCAACAGTTCTTCAATTCAGTTAATACTTCAGGCAGTGATAACGTTGAACAATTGTTCGAAAAACTCACCATCCCGGTAGTTAAGTAGGTGTATGACATAGATAAAATCTGTGCGTCTCTCGATAGAATGGACGATTCTCATCTGTAGGCTAAATTTGCGTTCGTCAAATGGAGTCAAATATACAAAGGTGGCGTGGCGTGCAAATTCCGCACATTTTCAGTAGGCAATATAAGGATGTGTACCTACTTGCTATAATATGTTTAATAAATAAACAAGATATAAATAAAATAAAGACTTGGCCGCCTCAAGGACTAAGTCACTTGTTAAAGCACCATCAGTAAAATTGGTTTATGGCTAACTTTAGGTTACATTTGCTGGAAGTCTCAAATCTGACACTAAATAAGTGTAGGATACTAGTCCAGTACTATCTAAAACATGAGTTAAATAAATTGCCTCTAAAGTTTTTAGTGCTTAGAAATACGTCCTCAAAGGCGTGAAAGACAATAAGTGAGATCTTTATCATTAGAAAACAAGCAGCTTGTTTGTCTTATTTCATCGCACACAAAGCGCAGCTTGCCTCAGACGTCAAGGAAATTACATGGCCTAGTTTGTTTGTAACTCTGAACGTTACAAGCCCTTTACAAGTGTGGCTAGAACTTACAGGGCGTAGGTATCATCTTGAATAAGAGATGAACCATCTGTTACAGGGATTTTAAAAAATACTCACCTTTGAATTTCAGCTAAACGGTGCCGTATATGAGGAGAATAACATCCTGAAACAAAGGAAAAGGGTATTATTTATTGCTAAAGAATCCCTTAAATTCCTTGATGAATTTTAAAATTCTTTCTAATAAAAAATAATCCTACACTGGTATAATTAATCACAAAGAGGCTAAGAACATTATTTTCTTGATACATTAAGCTAGTCCAACAACAACAAAAAATGTACGAAGCCAATTAAAGAAAACCAACAAATACATATATACATAACACAGTGACTGTCTACTCTCAGTCTGTAACTATACAGGCCCCCTTACATGTTAAACCTGAACTACAGTGCTTCAGTCGCTTAAGAGAATAATTAAGTAGAAGCGTAGTATCTATCACCGACTCTAAGCTCTTATTCTTTTGGCTTTGTACTAATGGTCTCAAAGGAATACATAATAAACCACTCGCAACAAGATATAATTAAATTTAAACCAGCGATGGAAAATAAATTGTTTTTTCTTTAATTATCGACAGATCTGAAGAAAAACGATAAGAGAATTGGAGGTTCATAAAGAATAAATTGATCACTCTTAAGTTAAGAGCCTTAACATCATCGTTGTTGCATACCTAAATATGTAGTTCGATTCGATTGCTTTTTAAGGTTCCATTGTCAACAAAAAAACCCTTATAGTTTTTCGCCATATCCCTCGGATTCCCTCGGTCTGAATATCCGTCAGCATTTAGTTTGGCTTATTCGCGCCGATTGCTGTAAAATAAAGGAATAATATCGAACTGTTAGTGAGAGAAACCAAACATCCTCACAAAATTCAATAAACATTTTGTCAGCAGAATCTACCATTTTTAAACCCTTAAGATACAGTAATAGCAAGACAAGTACCTATCAAGTACATGGATTGTATAATATAATTCTTTTCTCATTCAATGCCTTTAAAATCTGGAAGAAGTGAACAATGTAATATAAACAGTAGGAGACAATCAGCTAATGGTACAGATTATCTCGACTTGTTTGCACTGCCATCCAGCAACGTCGTCGAGCCCAGCTAGCATTCGACTAGCTTCAAACAGTGTTTATTCCATTATAATCAGATATGTCAATAACGATATAAAAATCATTATGTAAGTCGACAGATATTCTGTTGAAAATGTACAAGTCATTTCATTAAATTCTCATTTAAAGTGACAATGTACGTCTCATGAGAAATAAAGATTCTTTGAACCGAAAATAATGTAAAGAAGAGCTTTTTATTGCTACCAAAAGTTTACGACTAACTTATATGGTAAAATGGATTACAAAACACAATTACTTAACCTAAAAATAAACACACTATCAGCGATCGCTCAAACAATTCTAAGTACCTACTATCATTATTTGTATGTGCCTTCATTTTATTAACAGTATGAAGTTCATCGACGAATCATACATTTTCTGCATTAGTTAAACTCTGCATTACAGTGAATAATGCAACTTTATATCTTAAAAACAAATCAATATGTAACGTGTGGAGGGTGGTCGTATGCCTTCAAAGGTTGACGTCTAAAATATGTAAGTACATCTAATATTTGCGAGGTGTCCTTTATCAGACATCAAACTGAAGGCAGGAGCGGCGCTGGCGCCGGCGGGCCGCGGCCGAGAGCCGACCGCGTGGGCAGCACGCATCCAAAGCAAAAAGCCGCTCGCGGTGCGGCATTCCTCCACCAAACCGGTCCGTGCTCAATGAAAGCCGAAGCCAACCTTTAATAACACCATGCACAAGCAATAATCAACTCTTCAGACAACCAATATTAAGTTTAAAATACTGTAGCAGAATACAACCGAACGGCAGATGCGATGCGAGAAAATTATAATCATATTATAAGAGCAATACAGGATAAAAAAATTGAATTATGGCACTGACGCAGAATATCAAACGGACGTTAAACCTCAACGTATTGTATTGTACCAGGAGACATGATTGATGTGTTTAAAAACGAAAGTAAGATCGAAAAATTCGGACAATGAACGTGACGTACCTACTAGTAGTAACTTTATTTAAAATTTGATTTTGGATTTGAATTTATGAATTTAATACAATTTTACTTATTAATTTAATCGTTATGGAATTAGACAGAATACAGTATGACTCATGTTTCCAAAAACTCACAAGCTTCCAAGAAGAAACATCCCCGGTGGTCCAGCCAGGTTCTTCAACGCTAAGCGCGTTTGGATGAGTTAACAAGATGTGGATAATTGGTATATTTGTCAAAAAGATTAACGAAAGCGGATTAGGAATTTTGAACGGTAAGGGCAATAACCATCTTGAAAACTTTAAATGAATAAAACAAAGAAGGAGCCTTGGCAAAAGACAACGAAACACTAACATTTTTAGGAAAATAATCCAGAACAAAAATAACACCCAAGGGAACATAATATTTCAACGATCGCAAAAAGGCAGATTAAATCGATAAGAACAAAGTACCTAAATGGATCGAAAAACATAGTCTAAACAGGGCAGTTCAATTAGGAAGCCAGCAGCGAGTGTGGGTTGTGATGTGACGTCACAAAAGGACGCGGCACGGTGTAGGTAGACGGTCCCAATCGTTCCGGGAATCCTAGCCGTGGCATGTCGTAAACTCCTGCGCATAAAGCCGCCTCATCTTTGCCGAGCCCCACGCCACAGATACGAGATGCTATTTCAAATTCCAAAACCGTTTCTTAAGCTCCTTTCATAGTGGCAATACTTTGGGCACTTTTTGGTAAAATAATAAGGTTTAATTTTTAGTTTTACAACTATGAATTTAATAATGATTTTTCTATTCTTGGTAGTTTTACTATTCTTGGTAGTTTCTGAGCATGCGGTATAAGGCAAGCTTACTATAAACTTTAAAATACTTACAGGTGATCAAGGTAATAATATCAAGGAGATTCTCATTTTAAACGTATAAAAAACACAACAGTTCAAAACACAACGCTAACATTTTTTTCTGACTTTGATACCATACGTAAACCTACGAAGTTAACTTGCAGCAACAACAAACTTGCGACATACGAGACCCGTATTTATAATCAAAGATGGTGTAACAAAGTGCAAGTTCCCCTTTGAGTTTAAAAAAATGCCTCAGTTCACAGTTCAAGCAGCCTACAAAATATAACTGACACGAAACCCAAACAAATACAACGAAAATATTACAATTGCCGGCTCTATCGTGAGCAATTTCGAAATTAAAACTTCTCGTTCCTAAGGTTTCGGAACTTTGAGAAACCTAACTGAGGCTTTCGTAATTTTATTTCCAACTCCAATTAAATTTTGAGATGGAATGATTCCGTCCGGTCTCGGACCTTTCTCGTTGCCATAAGAGGGAGGCGTACAGTAAAAAATATGATAGCGAGTAATGTGAATGAATTTCACTAAATACTTATTTCATTTGCTCTGGTCAATCCTTGATGTGAAATAACTGTTTCATTCAGTTTACCTGGTCAAGTTTGAAACAGACAGAGATAATGTAGGTTCGTAAATTTACTCGTGGTTCAGGGTATCCCCAAAAAATTCACTTTCATTAAAAAAAACAAACATCGGTTGATGTCTTGTTTTGTGTAGGTACTCAGGTAATTATCACGACCTCTTAGAAGCAGTCTTCGGAGACCAGATATACTCGTATATGAAATGGGTTTCACCTAAAAAGAGTTTCTCTCTTATTTATTAGTTTCTCGCTTATCCTGTCTTGTCGCTGACATTTTTTAATGTAACAAAATTTTATTTTAAGATTGTTTGGATGTACCTACTCGTATCTCCTTAGGTTTAACTAGCGAAAGCCATGGATGGCCGTCTGGTCAAAAAATCGATTCATGAAGATTTTATGATGAATCATTGAAATTCCTTAAAATAAAAGACAGTTTTTGAAGAAAGCCCATAAAAAAGTTCCTAGACTTTAAACAATATATGAAATTACATTTTAATCGGCTGCAATCAAAATATTACGGACAGTCGGACAGAGTTACTTTCGCCTTCATATTATTATATAGATGTAATTAAAGATGTTGGCATCTTGGGACACACGTCTCGGGCCGCGCGATTAAAGTTTCCTTACAGTTGAGCCATGTAAGTGTGTATCAGCCTTGCGGGAGTTGGAAGTTGATAGGACATTCCGTATTAATTAACTAAATAAGTCTGCCAAAGCGAAGCGAGCTTCTGAAACAGGCGACGTTGGCGACTTGCAAGTTGTCAGTCGCGTGTCAATAAGACAGCGAGAGACACGGCGGATTTAAGTATGGGGCCGGGGGCGTCGGGCGGCGCCACCCCGGTGTGTGGTTTCCTTTTGATGTCATCTTCGCGCAAACTTTGCTACGGATCGGCTTTGAGATAGAGAGACGGAGAGTGACTAATTTGGCCCAGCATTTGATCTCGGGAACTCCGATGTCGGCGTCTCGCTCGCACCCGCCTCCCGGTTCGCCGCCGCCGGGAAGCTCTTTGCAAAATTTCGCTTTGATCGCAAAGTTAAATTATATGGGAATTGAGCATTAAATGGATACACATGCGAGGAGTGCGCGAGCGGCCCGCTCGCCTCCGTTCGGACCGAACAGGTGATATTGTCAAAAATAAATCTCCAGGGAGCCTTTTGACGATTACGACGACTTACATAAATAATGAGCGACGAGTCACTTTCAAAGTTATACATTTGTGAGAGCGGCGCTTGTATTTAACTCCGCCTAATTTGCCGCGAGTACGCAGTACCTTTGAGAGCTTCGTTTTTACTAGTTTACGAAACAGATATTTGCGCCCGCCTTTCCCTTTGATACAGCACTTTGTGGAGCATTTTACACGAGTTTCTTTTGAGGCCATTCAGACGGTGAGTAACGAAAGGCTGTCTTTGATAAACACGTGCGAGGACTCTTCAGTACTTATTAGGGGTGCTCTCTTTGAAAGTGCTTCTTGTGAAATCTATTTGAAACGTTCAAACTCAAAGCGGCTACGATGAAAGCCGCGCTAATTAAACTGTCACTAATCATGTTAAAAAATGTTAAATGTTAAAAAATTGTCATAATTATGTTAAAAAATTGAATCGCCGTCGTGTCTCTTCTAAGAGAGCGTATTGCAAATTAAGTGCTACAATGTAATTCTGTTAAAGGCATCCAATATAGAGTTAATTAAATGACAACATGTGAAATGGTTTCTACTTTACTGACTTTACGTGGATAGATATAGTCTAAAACGCCAAGGTACTATTTGCGCGGACCAGACACACGTGTGCCGCGACAAAAGGAGCTATTAGTAGGTTATTAATGTTAGGTCACACACCCCCCAGACTCAAAGTCAAAGACGTCTCCACAAAGTGGCGCCTTTGTGAATGCCGACATCGCCGCCGCCCGCGGGAAGCGCTCCGTGTTCCCGCTCGCTCCTTGCGACAAACTCTTTGTCTTGTGTCGCCTCCCACAATACTTTCAATAGTAATAGACAACCGAATGAATACGCAATCAAATTCATTTAACAAAGCTTACGGAGCTCAAGATTTTAAATTTTCATTTTAACATCAGCTACCTACTACTACTTACCTACTTACCTATATATTAAATTGTAATCGTGTTCGAGGCAATAAATTTCTCGTTAATTAAAACGTAAGTTCCCGTTAGTAATCAGTGGATTTTATTTGAATAAAATTCTCTTTGAAGTCACCTAGTGTGTACAATTAACATCAGACGGTACGATCAGAATATTGCGTGTTAGTGAATTCGCCTATATCGATGACTCGTTGGAGATCAAAGACTTTGGGCAAACTTTGATGTTTAATTCTAAAAAGACTTGAGTGATGTCTTTGTCGTGGAAATTCGAGGTATGGGTCGTGTGCTTTAGTTAAAGGCAACTTTGTGCCGGCCTCTTAACACGACGAAACTTTGATACAAAGGACGGCGAACGCAGCCGGCGACTGATGAAAAAGCAACGAGTGTACTTGCATAATAAACTTTCTCCTTCTTATAGTAAAGTGATTAAGTTATCTTTTACATAACATTCATCTTCTATGATATATTTAGGTAGGTACTGTATTGTTACAATTAAAGAGATTTTAAAAGCTTTCACCAATTCATGGTTATAAGTTTAAAGTTTAAATTTTTTAAGTAGCATCAAATTATTTTACAATTGTTTGAGATATAAATATAAACACATTTTAATTACTATTTATTTATTTCCAACTCAAAATAGTTGATACACTTATTAAAAAGTTTCAAAGAAGAATTCGTCATGAAATATTTTCACTTAAAACAAATTATACTTTCACAAAATATTCTCAGAGATAGGTAAAATAAAGCAGCGTTATCATCAAAGCGTACACTACAAAAGAAAAAAAACAATCAAGTCCAATATAATACAAGGCAAGCGCTTTGTGAGAAACAAAATCAAAGGGACACCTAATTCATAAATTGCAATTACACCGGTAGTCCGCCTTCGGGTGAAGAAAAAAAAATTAGAAACGGACAGATTACGAACACTAAATTTAATTACAAAGCGAACTCGAACATAACAAATTGAAGAGGATAAACGCGACAAAGTAAAAGAGAAAACACACCCGAAAAGGAAACTCGCAGCATTGATATAAACGAAATTTAAATTAAGTACAAAGGGAAAGGAGATGAAAAAAAATCCTTTCATTGAAAGCTCTCATCCCCGAAGTCAGAGGGCCGGGCGGCTACATCAAAGACACCTCCCGTCTCTGGCCTTATCTGCGCGAAACCGAGTTTGGAAATTAGCAGAGCGATCCTTTTCCTCGGCGACTCAAAGAAGACGCT
>DWBE01000095.1:0-10474 GCA_018230705.1 Spialia ferax
CAGCATTTTTTTCATTTAAACTCAACCACGCACTAACCTAAATGTTTTTAGTTCAGAAAATAGGGTTAACCGCGTAGCACTAGAGACAGAAAGTAACGCAATGTTTTTGGAAAATAATTGAAATTCAATTCTATCTATCTTCTATATAAATTGAGATAGAATCAAAATTATTCAAAATGAAAAAAAAAATGTATAAGATAAGCGTTTCTAAAAATGAGTTAATTAAAAAAATCTTTGTAAAAATTCCTTGTCTTAATTTAAATGGGTTTTATTTCAAATAAGCACGGAATAACATACAAGTCTAGTCTTATCTACAGTTAATGAATTACTATTCTCTTATTTCATTTTTCATATTATTTTTTAGAACGAGTATTACGTTTCTTTTTGACTTAAATATATATATAACCAAGCCAGTAATAATCCTAGTATTACTATTACGGTTAAACCTTCTTATTCACGATAACTACAACGCTGTGTGTGTTCAAGAGTGTAATACAACCATAATTCCATATTACCGACCTACATTTTAAGGCTTCAAGTGAAAAAAACTGCAGCGGAATAGCGCTACGAAAGCGAAGTCATATTCAAGATTAGAGAAAAGAAAGACCGAGAAATCTTTTTCAATATTAAAGCAATTAAAGACTAGATTATTACTTAGAAAGGTAATCTTTTATAGAACATTCAAGAAATGAGAATATTTTATTCAGGAACTAAGACTAAATATTAAATATGCATTAATGCATTGATGCAAGTCTGCAAGTGGTCCTGAATCTAAAAGTAAATCTTAAATCATAATGGCGTTAAAAATTTAAGAGTCTTGTCAAATTGAAAAATTAAATTAGAAACGTAAATAACATTATCTTAATTAATACGAGTACTTACATACTGAAACAAGAAAAGTCAATAAAGCAAATTTTTAAAGAGAAAAAGCTATGTAACAAACTAACAAACAAAACATAAGTAACTGTTCTTACTCGCAAAGAAGATAATATAAGAAGAGAATAGACATAATAATGTAATTAACAAAACTGTAATCGCATTCGCTTCAGAAAATGGAACATAGAGTAACAAAATAAAGCAAACTCTTCAATACAAACGACTCGAGTCTACTTTAACTCAAGTCGAGCTACAAACGTCAGCTCATTGTGAGCATGTACTGCAGTTTTACGATGCAACAAATCACCTGCATCGTGCAATAGCAATCGCTTTCAATATAGTCCACAGGTGCGGTACCTGTCGACTGAAGCGCATTCAATTGACATAATGATAACGCTTGTACAAAGGAAGACGCCATCATGTATATAGAAATACTTACTTTTCCTTGTATTATGCAATATGTGCAAATGCAAGTTTCTGCTTATAGGTATTCTCGCTTACTCATGGTGTTTCATAATATTGTGTTCACCTACATTTAAGGGCACTGTAGTCAAGAAGGAACCCTTTCTCGCCTTGTCGCGTAGTTTAAAACAAAAATGATTGAAATAAAAAAATAATTTGAAAAAGCTCTCGTTCCAAAAATCCTCATTTAACTGTTGTCGTCATTGGGCTACTCTGCGCGTCTACTTTTTCCATACTAGTTTAACTTAAATTAAATTTTATATTTTCCTTTCACTTCAATACTTTCTTTACAACGATGCCAGCTTAACGCTTCTAATGTCGACTTTTTAGTTTAATTGTGACACTCTAAGAAATTGAAATTCAACACACAGCCACTTCACAAATAAGTTAATAATAAAAAACAAAAGCACAATGAAATGAAAGCCAGCAGGGTGGAACAAAACGATTGTAATAAACACATTCTTCGAGATAAATGAGAGAAAAGAAAAGAAAAACAAAACAATAAAAAATTCTTCAAAAGAAAGCCTCCAAGCGCAACCATTCCACTTCGAAACGGAAACTCGGGATGTATCCTTAGATATTAAAGGGACATTAACCGCAATACCTTTTTGAGACCCGGAATCTTCCGACTGTTCACCTCTCGCCGGGAAAGCTAAAATTCTATTTGAAGTAAGAATTTATTTATCACCATTTAAGGTACTTACTTACAAATCGTTCTCTTTCATGCGCTGAAAGGGGTCGGGCAATCTTTTGTCTGGGGTTCAGAGCTGATCAGAGGTCAATGTTTTCAAATAAAGTTTAGATAGAATCATCCCCTTCATGAAGTGCAAAATTGTGAAGGACAAAAATAATGTACTTGTAATCTCCGTGTCACTTACAGGTACTAGCGAATAGTAACTGTGTATTATGTATATATACTATTATCATAATATTATTTACATTGCTGGGAATGATTTATTCCTCAATCCTGTTGAATCGTGTCTAAACAATGAATGGTAAAATTTAGAGGCTTCACTTTTGCTTTTTAAAGAGACTTATAACTACGAATCTTCAAGCCCTGTAACTTTAGTTCCGGGGCAACCAGATGAAATATTACACAACAAAACTTCGCATCAAGGCCAATAAAGAACTCCAAAATCCATTTGCTCGTGCTCTCTCCACGTAAAGTTACCGAAACATTTCCAAAGACACGATGACCCACAGCCAAGTTTTTCACGTAATACAAGTTTCTACGTCTAAAAAGTTTGGTCTCGTTCAAGCACCTGCGCCGAATAAGTTAAATAATGAGAGGTAACAAGAGAATACAGTAGAACGAAAAACATTGGACCCATTTGGCTTTGTACGAGTAGATTCAGTGTCTATTTTAAGAACGACTACTAATGAGTATGTCTACATAATAGTGAAGCAGACAGTAACTCTTGTAATAAACAAGACAAATAGATGAAAACGACATTGCATACAAAAGTATGTGCCATACTTTTTTTGGTCCATGTGACCAGAAAAGCATCAAAAATGGTATGCCAAAAATCTGGAAGAAAACAGAACGAACTTTGGTTTTAAACTATAGCAACATAAAAGTATGAGCTTCAGAACATGTTCGAAGACTTAAAACTTCTTTATAGAGTCCCAATATGTTAATCAAAATAAAGCGACAAAATCAAACATTTCATATTTCATCATATTTCATATTTCCTTTTATCGTATCTAAATATGATACGATTAAGCCAATTCAGTTCCGAGACCCTAAGGGGCATCGCGATTCATATTACGGGATACTGTTTACATCAGAGAGCAAGTTAATCAAAAATTCATATGACAAGAGTGATAGAGTGACGGCATCAAAGGGCCAATATTGAACGTTACCAGCGGGATCTCAAGTCAATATTGGAGTAACCCCAAGGGCTGCGTTAGGCCCGGTTCCGAACAAAGCTGAGCGGAGAGAAGAACCAATCAGATTCCAAGTATATTACGTTATTTCCACGGAGATGTTGAAATAACGTAATCTGATTGGTCGGCCGCACACATCTCCTATATGCTTAGCTTTAGTAAAAACCGAAGTCAGAGTCAGCCAGACCAAAGCGTTTTCCGAAAGCGCGAATGATAAAACCGGTGTATTTATTTGGTTGTTGTTCTGAATATATATTACAATTCAGTCTCGGAATAGCTGAATGGTATAATGAGAGATTGAGCTTATTGGTTGAACTTAAGCAAATCTGTCCCGGATTCTATTATTGCATCCTTTTTTAATTCTTTAATATTATGTGACTTTGAATTTCGTCCAAGTTTCAATGAAAGGTAGGCTAGTATTAAAATTATTTGGCTTCCTTCTTCTGTTTACAAATTGGACCTGACCTTTCTTACAAATTCATCCCCCTCTTCCTATATTTATTGATCGAGACATGTATAAACTAAATTATCTATCTTATAATATTAACAAAGCTAGCGGTACTAACCGCCCACGCCAGCACTAACACCTGACCTCATATATCTACTTGTAACTTAACCACGACGATATTGGCAGGGAAACCTTTTAAGAGGCATACCGTTTCATTCCTTTGGCACTTTCTTTGAACATGGTAAAAGATATTTACAAAAATATATGCGTAGTTCGAAAGGAAAAGCGATGTCAGTCAATATGATACATTAAGAGTTGTAACCGAAAGACTTATTTAATCCAAATTAACATCAAATCATTCTGTAATAAGTCAGGAACACGTTATGTGTCTTCCTTGTTCTTCACTAACCCTACTTAGATTTCGATTTATTAGTTTCATCTTATCGATGACACGTCAAAACGAATGAGCAACTACTCTGTCAGAGAAATGGAGATAGATTCTATCTATCTCTATCTATCTATCATCGACATTCACGTCGGAATACATTTCAATCTACATTCCGGTCGCGTTGACAAATTACCTATTGCCTGGCCGTAAAAGTCAGATCGGGCACGCCATAAAAGACAGAATAAAAAAAACCTAAGCAAGACCTATATAGTATACAGTGTTAAAAACTATTAAAGAGACACGCGATTCGGTAATAGAAATGTCTGTAGTTAAATTTGATATGCCTTCGACTTCGGCAACGACAAATTTTATTACGAGTCGGATGGTGACATCATATAAACAGTACGCACTAAGATTCTATTTTAAGTAATAATCTCATGTTTAAGTACCGTAAGTAGATATGATAAATATTCAATTACCAATATTGTTGAGAAAATAACATAGATTATTATAAAAAACATAGCTTAAATATTAAGCCGATTTAAAAAAAATAAATATCAAGTATGGTTAAAATTAAATCATACGTCAGAAAAACAAACTGGCACTATGA
This sequence comes from Spialia ferax, assembly GCA_018230705.1. Lineage (NCBI taxonomy): Eukaryota > Metazoa > Arthropoda > Insecta > Lepidoptera > Hesperiidae > Spialia > Spialia ferax. The sequence goes on from DWBE01000095.1 coordinate 4,672, forward strand.
CGTCACATAATAAGTAATAATAACACGTTCAGTGAACATAATTCAATTTATTTAAGAAACCTTCCTTTGACTGTCATTTATCGTAACAATTGCTGATAATGAACCTTAATTTGCGGACGTGATCTAATTAACGACTAAGTAGAAAATTATTGTCAATTTATGACAGGGCACAGGACAGTTAAACGGCACTGAAAGAAAATCACAAAGAATGAAAGTCGCTCAAGGGGCTTATTTATAAGAAAAATGGTGTTACAATATTTACAGAAAGGAACATTATATCGCGGCCAGACGTTAATTAAGAGTCTTTTCTCAATATGATGAGTACAAAGAAAAACGTTAAGTAGGTATCTATTCTGGTCATTTATAAAATTTTACGATGAAAATAATAATTCCAATTCAGAACTTCAAAATATCAACGTAACTTCAAAGTACCTATCAATTATGTTATTTTGAAATAAACCAAAGTACAGTAATTATGCTATTCTCAGTAAAAAATTTCACTAGCTCTGCCTTTTATTTAACACAATTTTCGTATGCATCTACTGATAACTATCACAGCCAGTGTTAACTGGTAGAGATTTACCTTTTTAATCAAAGTTGTTACAGAAAAAAAGTAAGTGCACCAAACGGTACAAATTCTAATAAATATCAAGTACCAAGTACAGTTAAGTAACAATTAACTCCATTAACACGACAATTACAACTATTTTAAAAGACGTCATCAAATCAAACAAAATACGTGCAACTAAACTACTTACTGTACTTTTCTACTAGAATCTTGAGCGAAAATACAGAGATACAATTGAGAAGAATAATTTAAACTACAGAATCGAAGTACTACATACAAACTTAAGATACAAAAAAAAAAACAAAGTAAGACAACAAGTAAGTAATAGAAATTCAGATAGAAAACCAATACAGTAAAAAAGCGCTTCTGATACAAAATATAACACACGATAATAAATTCAAAATGCTCACTCTTCTAATGAACATAAACAAATGCATGTATGCACTGACATGCAGGTGCACAACCAATAATTATTCACCAAATATCTGCCTTTGACGCCCATTCTTCTAACAGAGTAGTTGCTTCATCGATGAATCGAACATATTCACGCAAAACACTTCAGGTTCACACATTGTTCAAACAGACAAACACACTAATAGTCACTTTCTTAAACTACTTAAAATAAACAATCACACTAACATACAAGAAACTTTCGTCACTAGAGTTGGATTTATCAGAGACGGTGTTTAAATTTTGGTGGCGCAGTTTTGGAATTTTAATGATTCTCTTGTTGAAACCCCTTGTAATAATGAACACAATAAAATGGAGAAAGGAAACTGAATAGCTTGAAGTAATAGTGTAGACAGTGAAGAAAAACGTTATTACGTACAAAATAGCAAAGAAAACTTCAAGTTAGGAAAGCGCGACGTTAACGAGAAAAAATGGTAGAAGGACGAGATAATAGTAACTAAATATACATTTTAAAAACAGAAAAATACGCTGTTTCCCGAAGAGTAATTTTATATCAAACTATTGATTTAAGAAGAGGACAACCGGCTTTGGACAAAAAATTTCCGAAAACTAAAATTAAAGAGTCAAACAAAAAATTATTTAATTTAAATTGCTTAAATGAAAACAATGGAGCATGCAAATAGACGAAGACGTTCTGTTACAGAATGTTTAATAGAACTTCAGTTAAATATTTGTTCTAAAATCATTGTTTATTCCTATTTCCGAGTGAATTTTAAACTTCCTTTAAAAATAAAGAGAAACTTTGGCTTTGCAGTAGTCATTTAAGTTCTTGATCAGATAAAACTCCTTCTAAGACATGAAATTCTTGACGCACTTACTAACTTCTTTACTTTTTAACTCCATTGCTTCCTAGGAAGTAGGTATTCTCGAAGAAAGTCGATTGAACAATTTTACATAAACATGCAAAAATCAAATGGACAAGAGACTTGATGTGAGATGACGGACATATAATCAATGAAAGAGAAATAAATTCACACCAATCAACAGATGGAGGACGTGATGTAAACAATTCTTATGAACATTCTTGATATTACCACATCGTCAATCAAGACGACCAAAACATATCCTAACCTTTTGGCGCCTAATAAATCTTAGGGTATTGATCAAGATATATACCGCAAACCACGAAAATATTTGTGGCTTGCCACTTTTATATCTAGATAGTGGGATCAATTACTTAACAGCGGCACAGCGGAGGAAACACTCACGAGGCCCAGTGCCAGTGACCCAGTCTTGGTTCTGTGACCTATTTTAGCGGAAAAGTAATGCTTGCAGCAGAACTATGTTCGGGATTAAGTTTTGTAGAGTTTGGAACAGATTAAAAAACTCTTTCAAGTTAAAATGACTACATACTTTTGAAAGATCTAACCAATGACAGTAATGAGATGGAGGAGAAAAGAGAATCATTCCCATCTTGAGATGTAGAGGGAAGACCCTAATTTTTAAGACCTTGTCTTAATACTTTGTCGGTGTGACAAATGTTTCAAAATAGAGTATTCTATTACCCAGAACCGTAGATAGAGAGACAGACAGACAGCGCGAAAATACGAAACAATAAAGTTTACCTACTACATTACTACAGAAGCCTAAAAAGCAAGGAAACAATGTAGGTAAATAAAAACAATACGATAAACGAAGTACAATACAATAGCAACCTGTCTCTCTACAAAGCATTTGAACGTCCATACAATGCAATATTTAATCTGAATCCTATAAAGTAGTCGAATAAATGGATATTCAGATCAAATGAATAACGCGAAATCGAACGCTGCGAACTTAGAATATAACTTAACCCAAATTTTATTAGCTCGACTACAATTCAATACATTTCAACCGGTTTGCGGGTTGCGATTTACATCGACGGAATCCGGTTTCTTGCACTTGTGATTTAAAGCTGAACGAACAGCATTTTGTGATTTTGAGAACTATTTGAGAACGTTTTGCGTCTCAAAGATATCTCAGTGAATGTAGTGGACTGTATTATATGTATGGGCCGTTTCCAATATTATATATATCTCGTATTTGCTACTGTTAATAAAAGTTTTACTGTCCTTTATGTACCTACGTATTGTAAAGTAAAATACAGATAGATTCGTATATCCTTAAGTTATGACCAATAGGAAATAGATAGATTACCTGTTACGGAACGGCCGATGATAGCGGTTTATTAGCATTAGCACTAATAGCATCTAACTAAAACACCTATCTAAAATGTTGCCAATCCAATTCCTTGCCCATTATTTTTTGTCATTGCTCCTCACTGTTTTTGTCATTTCATTATCGTTAATCAAGATGCCATTTTATCTTCGCTTGGTAAAGTCAAATACAAATAGATTCGTATATCCTCAAGTGTCCTATCGGAGATTGGTTTTCTCATTTCGTCAATTCGTTGTCCATTGTTGTTTCGTCATTGCTCCCAATTATTTTTGACATTTCGGTGGCGTTAATCAAGATGCCATGCTATCTTGGCAAGGCGCTCTGGTACCAACTAACAGCTGGTCGCCACGATCGATAGCACGCTGGGGATGCAATATCGACGTTTCACGTCTACCGATGCACCCTTGACTGTCAATGACCGTCTATTCCTCCTGACGTAATGTTAAAGAACGGGAAAAGTTGTAGTATGTAGTAGTATGTATCCCACATTTATTGTATAATTAATTTATAGTAAATAGTCATTTATTTCACATACGCATTGTATGTGTGTGTGTGTGCGTGTGTGAGTGAGTGAGTGAGTGAATGATTTACCAGCGCTTCTTAATATGTACTCGTACTTTATATGATTTACAACAATCTTTACTACATTCTCATCCCTTTCTTGGTGAAAATTACCTTGGAGGTAAATTTCTACTTCAATCAAGAAAATCGACTACAAAAAGACTAAATTATATAATATATATCGTCGTTAGGCGAACTATTATGTCTTCGGCTGTCGTAAAACTGTCGGAAATAGTTACTTTATGGCGTTACGAAACTCACTTTAGGAGGGTTATTTTACCAAAATTATGTCATAATGTGGGTTGGTAAATCATAGTTGGATCAACCTAAGCACCAAGGTGCTTACATTTATGTTACTGAAAATAGTAATTCGAATAGTCAATAGGTAAATCAGGTAGGTACCTTATCTGCTGCTAATAAAATATCCGCTAATCTGATCTCGCTCTACTTACAGATTATTACTCCATACTCCCAATACATCTAGGATTTGACGTGATTTAAGGACAGACGAATCTATCTGTCTTTTACTTATCCGCACTTAGCCAGCGTGGTTGACTATGGCCTAACCCCCTCTCCTGTTTGAGACGAGACCCTTGCCCAGCAATGGGACAGTGATGAACTGAAAAAAATAAATTTCAGTTACATTTTGATTAAATTTCTCTTGATTCCTACATGGTGTTTGATTTCCTGTCAAAACTCCTAGAAGACTTTGAGACTATTATACAGTCATATTTAGCCTGTTTTGTCACACAGTTGTCCCATAAAGACCCGTGTAAAATGCACTTGTCACAGGCCTAGAAACTTTAAGCTAGTTTTTTCACGTACATTGTTAAATAAGAATTATTAAACTAGAGCTTAAACTACTACTTTTACGAAACTCTATACTAGTTTTGTCACACAGTTTATTTCATAAGTTTATCTCATAATGTTAATCTAGTTTTGTCACAACAACCATTAAACTAGTTTGATCACATATTTTGTCACATGAGAAACATCATACTAGTTTAGTCACATAAGAAACATTTGAGGATTCGCGTGGTGTAGTGGTTACCGTGCTAGTCCACCATTGCGTCCACTATTCGAAGGGTCCCGGGTTCGATTCCTGGCGGGGCAGAAATTTGAGTGATGAATTTATATTTCTGTTCTCGGTGTGGGTGTTTGTGTGATTGTCATTGTGTGTGTCCATGGCACCCACGACACAGGGGATCCTAGTGTGGGGCTGTGAGTGTGAAGCGTTATTTATTTTTTATTTTATTTAAAATGCTGTTCAAAGCAACTTTTTGACTTAGACCTAGAAAAACTAGTTTATAATATTAAAATATCGAAGCACCAATGTTAAACTCTCCTAATAACTATAAACTGTAGGATAATAAACAATATCAATCATGAAAAAAATTGACGATTTATCATAGTGAAATGATTGCATTTATTTAATACGTATTAAATAAATTAGTATAAAAATAGACTGAATTGTGAATTTTTTGGGATCCTCAAATTTCATTAGTGTAACATTTTATCAAATTTCCGTTTGCGGTAGGCAATAACCGATACGAGCGAAAATAATGTTATTATCCCGAATACCGAATATAATATATGTATCACAAATTTTAATATGAGCAAAAAGTTTGTTCCTAAAATATAATAGTCATAATAAAAGTAGTAGGTAGGCAATGTACTTAAGTTAGTTAATAGGAAGTTTTTCCGAGAGCTCTTGTAACTTGCAAGTATTTTTAACTAAATTGTTAAGATTTGTGAGAACAAATATATTACATACTCGTACATACCTACCTACTACAGTAGAATCACCTCTTATATGTAATCTGTGTTACAACCTATTTATTAGTGTTACGCATGTCCATGGGAAAACAATGGTGACCATGAGGTAACCCGTCTACTTTGTCTATGCTTGGTTTACAAAATTACATTAGTAAAAAAAACAAAATTAAAAATTTTGAAAAACCCACGACGCTAAAAACCTAATCAGAAAAGATTAAAATAACATTAAAACCCCCGACTTAACCAGATTATGTAGTGATAATATGTTAA
>DWBE01000096.1:0-10469 GCA_018230705.1 Spialia ferax
CAGTTGTCTGATTACCATGACACAAGCTCGCGCTTAATATGGGATCGGACAACCGGGTGTGAGATGTCTGTAATATTATTATTATTATATTATTATAATGCCATAAACCATTTCGCAAAGACATGAAGCTATTTTTCATTAAGTATACCTACCATATCGTTGTATGAGACTTTTTGAATAAAATTATTTAAGCCAGTAGAGGCCGCTGTTGGTGCTTTAATCTTGGACGAAGCACTCGGCGGACCAATGGCGCGCCGGGACGCGGTATGCGGCCTTCTTTCCGAGAATTCCACTCCGGCTGGGAGTTGAACCAGTATGAAGTACCAACCTTCCATTTCTGGCCACTCATTTCGGGTCTTTGATCCGTTCCCGATAGCTGAGTAGGAGCCCAATGTTTTTGCTGTAAGTAGAGGTACCTGTTCCCTGTGTCCTAATAGGTATGCTTAAGTGTAAGAACCTCATTCATTATCTACTTATAGTCTCAAGCATTGATTATAATTATTATTATACTTAATGTGGGTAGGCATTAAAATTATTAGGCCCATACGGATGACAAAAAATAATTTATTATAATCGTTGAAGGAGTAACGATCATAATTAATTATTTTACAAATAAAGCTTACCTATTAATTACTAACGTCTGTCACCTCAACAAATATTCACTTAACATTACCAAAAAACGAACCTTGTACAATATCTAGCACAATACATGTCGGGAGTCGGGAGGCGCGCGAATGTAATAAACGTAGCTGAAAGTCCAGCTCGTGACGATTCTTTTTTCAAGGTTTTTTTTATAAACTTACTTTACATACCTAATATCTAAGCCAAATACGGCTATGGACATACGGACAAAGCCATATATTATATCATATAACATAAGGGTTCCCTTGTGGAACTCCTAAACTCCTCTACTGTTTGAGATCAGACCCAGGCCCAGTAGTGGGACGAAATGGGTTGTAACAAAAAACAGATTAGTAGGAGCCTAGGAGATAGATATCCAAACTATCTAACCAAAATTCTATCAACTCATTTATCACGCTCTACGATATCGATTTGTTCGCATCAGAAAGAATAACCTACGAAGCTCTACAATGAAGAGTGCAACACAATACATCTATTTTTTCCTATCCAAATCCGTTACATTCCATTCCCTGAAGCTGCGGGCTGGGCACGGAGCTATCTCGGCGAGATTTCGAAATTCCAAGAAAGGCAGAGCCTTATAAATTATCTCAAAAGCGCCGACACGGCCCTATAGCCAGAACGTTTTTTTACTCTACAGGTAGGCTGGCGCTAAGAAGTCAGAGGAATTTATAGTACGGTTACCCTATTTGGTCGTCGGAACGAAAATTTTTAAATTATTTTGGAGATGACGTGAATATTCAAGATAATTTCATTAAGATCATTTTGCCTATATATTGTGCCTATATTTGAAGCCCTTATACGAGTACCTACCTACTATATTTTCTTTATTATACTTTTACAATACAGTAACCATTATTACAAGTTTAAAGGTTATCGATACACTTTTTCGCCCGAAAACGCGCCACCAGAATGACATCTCTCCTCCAGAGTTGCCAACGTCCAAACTCCCATGTAGTGTTGCCAACACTACCTATAGCAAAACATTTAGTACGTATGTGAAACTTCTTGCCAGCTGTACCTACAAATTAAATTACACTTACAACACAATGTTTACACCTCTCTTAGCTTCCGCTTGACACTGGCTCCACACCAAGTATCAAATAGACAATCCAAGCTAGAGCCAAGAGAAACCGTAAAAAATATGCGTGATGCTGGCGTGCATCACGATTCTTGGTAAATAGAACTCTTGCACAGAGCGAGACATTCCCGGACGAAGCTTCGAAGGTCGCTTTACTAATAATAGCGCCCATTGTGTGCAATGGCGCCCCAGCGCAGCCTCCGGACCTCAACAATATTTTATACTCGGCCATTATATTGTTCACATGGCAACAACGACTATTTTTTCGTGTTTTCAACTACTTAAATCATCCAAGTGTTGTTTTGAAAAATCTACAATTTTTTTGCTTAAGCAGCTCTAGTCTAATAAATGTTTTCTGTAACATGATTTTCGAAGCCTACGTCTAGCAACTGCGTGGTGACATTATTATTTATTTATTTATTTCAGGCATCGAGGCAGGCATAAGTTGCTTAAGTACCTATATGAGTTTATATTATGGAGATAAGATGTTTTCTGTTTTATCTACTTGTCGCATTCGTTGTTCTTCTGGATTAAAAACTAATGTTGATCAACCATGGTAGTTAATAATTAACTTTTTTAAACACGTAAGTCCCTTCCCTTCCCACTTAAAGAGTAAAAGTCCCTAGTTCACGGGTCACAGGTAACGTTAAAATTTTTAGTCACAATTTAAAACACATTTTATTGTATAACACGCAATTCAAACTGTCTTTACACCCATAAAGCATGGTAGGTACTAGGCAATAAACCCACGTAGGTACATCGTCAGGAGAACCATGAAACAACGGCTCTTTGGTAACTCGCTACAGAGAAATTTAAAGCTTAAATCCTTCTGCAATGGTTTGAAATCGATTGAGAATAATGTTGAACGGATGGTGTTCTGAGGAATTTGGGGCACGACGCTGACTCAACGCCGATCTAATCCGTTCCCTAGCTACTAAGAGGTAATCTCAAAAGGTTCCAAAGCGGATACTGGCGATCAAGGCAACAAACGTTACCATTTCTGCCGTGAGAATCTGATCAGCGAAAGAAAAATATGCATTAAGTTGATACCGTGCTGTTAAATACTACCTATAAGGACCGGAAGACGGCACTAAAAAGTATGGTCTGAATATTTTGCTCGTAATAGCAACGGTGATTTACGAATAGTCCCTCAAGAAGATCGTAAGGAATGTCACAATCACAAATTAAAGTACTTCAAGCCTCGGTTGCGGCTGGTAAAAGGATAGGAGACAGTTGGTGACAGATTTCAAGAGCTATTCGACGCTTCAGAGACCATCGAGAACTCTTCTTATCTATCAACAACGTCTTCAACCCGGAGTTCCTGAGTGGCGGCCTTCTGTTTCCATTAGATGATGATTAGCATGATGGATCCCAGATATTTTCGTGTCGTGGGGAGAGAACGAGTTGCAGACAATTTTAACCATCGCATTTGGTAAAGCACCGAGTATAACTGAGTAGGTACCTAACATCTAGTAGATCACCACCACCTCACTAAATTGTATCTATTTATGTAATAATAGATGTTGATATAGATAAGCAGGTACCTATCCAAAAAAATAATGATGTATCATCCTGTTTGCCGATTTTATCAAAAGACCGCCATGTCAGAAGTTATTTTATTGGATAACATTACGTGACTTGAACGTAGTTTTTAAGTGTATACAAACGTGCAGCGGAACAAGACAATAGACGTATTAAATCGCAAAACTTAGGCTAAGATTACAACAAAGACAGTTGCGGATGCTGTGAGAAACAGGGACGTAAAATTTTATTATGGTTCTGTTTAACCGCCCCCATATTACCGTGACATTTAAAATATGCTTTTATGAGTTAAGTTTTAATAGGTTCCCTAGCAAATGCTTGGAAAACTGCTCGCCACAAAACCCGCATCTGAGACCTGAAAGAAGTTCTTTGTTGTCAGTATTAATTATATCTACCATACCAATGAACAACAATAATAATATTATGCTTTGGTGATTGAGTACTGTGAAATTTCAGCATCGTAGAGCGTTTCGTAGAGCTTGTTTGGAAAATAGGTAATTTAAAAGAAACAAAATCGGTGATAAAATAATTGTTTCCCATTTCTATATTTTTAATAGTAAGATTAGGAGATGAACAAGGTGCTGATACTTAAGGTAAGAGCAGTGGAAGGTATAAAGGAATGTTACATTAGCGAAATAGGTTAGGTGACTTGTATATGAGGTAGAGCTGATTAGGATTTTAAAGCTTAGGTACCTATCTACAAATAATTTTGCACTGGCAGTTCGTGACTTTATATAAATTTTGTAAATGACCTACAAGTTACTAAGGGGCTAAACTAAATTACGTTATATTCATGGAAGAACGCATGTTAATAAAGAAATGACCCTACTGAAGCCCTCATTGCTCAACTACCATGACAATGTTCTCACGAAAGGACGTCATCCATTATTATCTGCATAAATTTACTTACGTGTACTTCTTTAGTGCTTAAACAACAGAATTAAGATTGAGATACCTATAGGTACTTCGTAAAAGATAAGGCGAGGATTAAGTACGTGTAGATAGGTGTAGTTGATAGGTGTAATGTAGGTAGGTAGATAGGTGTTAGTTAAAAAACAGTTGTCTCTTGCCACCTTCCCCAATTGTTTAATACTCTTGTACCGACCTATAATATCGTCAAATAAATTTATATCGTAAATGTAAGAAAAAAAAACTAAATAGATAAGATTGAGAGCCTATTAATTAAAGAGCCAACATGAATTTAAAGCGGAACAAGAATATAACAGTTAGTAGGTAAGTACCTACAAATTTATGATGGTAAATTGAAGAATTAATTAGAATTAGAATTAATTAGAATATTGTATGGTAAACCGTTTGTATTTTTGCAAAAACTTTAATTAGTCATATATCTATTCAAAGTAAGTATATCTATTCCATTTTTAAATGGCGGATAATAATAATCTTACCATTTCTATATTATCTTCATTTACCTACGTACTTACACTAATGGTAGCGTGACGTTAATTGCTACCCAACACACATTATTTAATCGCTATTGAATATGGAACAATGCGTTGTTTTTTCCTCTGTGAGTAAATTCTTAGTAATTGGTAGTAGCTTTACTTACTTGTATATTTACCTCCCTAGTCCCTACACTTTTATTTTTCATCATTGTCATCAAGTATTAGGTATTGACACAATTAATGTACGTACCTACCTACGCCACGCCTAAATTATCGCTAATCTGGGTGCACCATCCTTTTCTCGAAGCCATTCAGGGCACTTTTGACCCCTTGTATCTTTCTGGCAGATAAAGATAGGGACCCATAATTTCAATCGTAGAGAGTTCTTACAGTCCCTAGCTATACCTCTAAATTTCATAATATTTCTGTTGATAGTTTAGAAGCAATCAACAATTCAGCAGTCAAAGTTCTATGCTTTTGATTCTTTGCTTTGCTTGCTTTTGCTCACGGACTAACTCATAGATCATCATAATTCAAAGGTACTTCTAGCAGACCTATAAACTTGAAATTTGGCATGTTGGCTTAGGTTTTCAGAGCAACTAAAGGAAAAATTGAGAAAATAATCGTTTTTCAAATATGGCGGAACATCCAAGATGGTGGACTACTTATTTTCAATGCACTCGAACAACATGGGTATCAAATGAATTGGCTTGCTGAGAAGAATTGAAAAATTAAAAGGACGTAGCTCTAAATTCAATATGGCGGACTACTAAAGATGGCGGCCTAAATGTATTATTAGGCTTTTTTACAATATGGGTATTAAAGTTGGTTTATTGTTCCACAGTTTTGAGATCTTATGTGGTGCCAACGCCAAGTCAGGTCTGTTCTAACCATTAAAATTTACCTGTAGTTACGATTGGATATACCTAAGTCACCTTTATTTCTATTTTTACCTAATTAGGTAGGTACCTACCTAATAATAATAAAAACTCGTTTTGGTGTAAGTGGAACTAAAATCTTATAAAATAGTGTAGAATAGATAGTTAGGTAGAATAGGTATGTAGAAAAATAGCCAAAAAATACAACAAACATGCTTCAACAAGTCAGAGTACCTACCTCTTACTTTATGTGATTTGTTTTTTTGTTTCTGGTTTCTGTTGCGCAGTTGTCGGCTGTGAGCAGCCACGACGCAACTACACGAGGTCGAACGCCTGGCATTGCCAAATTTGAACGGTGACGTCACCTTACTCCAACCAAACCAAATCGAATTCTCTGGCGAACATCGACTTCTCGCTATGTTAGTTGCTCTTGCTGAAATCATAACATCACGATAGCATTGTAACGAACTACGTTTGAAGACTCATGTCGGTACAGCATGCATATGTCTCGGTAGAGAGTACCTAAGTATGTTACATAATTACATACATTAGACTCTATAGATAAGACTCTATAAGTAGTAACAATAAACAAAAACTGTCACGATTATTTGTAGGTATGTTTCGTCCTTCGTAAAACCTAGTCGGAGGACCTATGGGCCTTTGAGAACATCCGACATGGGTGGGCCACTAACCCGTATCTCCACCAATCCGCATTGGAGCAGCGCAGTGGAGTAAGGCCTGGAGCCCTTCTCCGGTTGGTGGAGTGAAGGTATCAGATCAGCACTGGGCTATAAAATGGGTTGTAGGCATGCATGGCCTCTCTACATAATATGAAAGCTCTCTGGGCTAGGTCCATTTTGTTTTGTCATGGTCGATGACGACATCAGAGACTACCAAATTACCGTATTAATCATCTCGTTTCTATCCTGCATAAGTACCTAGCTACTTAGGTGGGTAAGTCATATGTGAACATCAATATCAACTAAAACAGTCTCAGTTTTATTTTCGTTGTTTATCATATTTATTTGATAACCTGTGACGAGATCATACTCAATAGTTAAACAGTGAAATTTTACTCGACGAAATTGGTCTTCCATAGGTAGCTGACTAACTGATGAAAGCAGTGGATGGAAGTATAGCTGTCTGTCTGTATACAGGGGTCTGGTTTCTGCGAGCTTTGCGCGGGAGTCACACAATGGATATTGTCTGCGCCGCCTTCAGGAAAGCGAAGAATGGTTTCACTGTCTCTCTACACAATATCGTGATATAGACCTATTGTGAGTCTGAAAAAGTAAACACAGATGTGACACATAGAAAGGAAAGCAAAAACATATGGCTTAATTATGCCATAAGTACTTAGAAAAATATTACTAGGACTATAATAAGCTTAAAATTATTTAGCTACATCTACTTGGGTACCTATTTACTGTACCTGATTATCCTGTTTTAATTATGAAGGTGGTGGCTGAAGCATGTTGTTCCTGGAAAAGTTGGAATAATTTCTGATCAAACGAAAATGTCCCATTGTGTTCTCACTGCATTGTCCTATGGAGTAGAATGTTACATAAACAGACGGCGCTAACGATACCAACGATAATAGAATAAACAGAATCATGAATAAAATATTTTCCCGACTTCGTAAAGCCAAAAAATGTTTCGTGAACGACATTGAGTGACTTTATGAACTGCTATTGAGGCCCACTAGATTTCTTTTGTTGTATAGGGAGGAGGTATGTCGAATTATTCAGTAGGTAAGGTAAGTACCTACCTGGATTATAGGATAGTAACAGACGTAATAAATATGGCTGTTCCCATAGCCAACGCGACAAACTTGTGAACTTATCCAATCAGCTTTCTATTTGGAACATACTAGGTTGGCTGACTTGGTTGCGACTTTCGCAACTTATGTCTTACGCGCTGGCGGATAGAAAGCGTCGCGACCTCACTTTCTCTTGTTCACTAGCAGTACGACCACCGCCAAATCATCGCGTCATATTTCAATGGTCATTCAAGTTAAGTGAACAATTTTCCTCGTAAATGTCACAATTAGGTCAATGCGCGTTGAGTTGATGGTATCTCTGGATACTTACTGGATATTTGCCAACATTATTTTGTTTTGTGCCTCAAGTTTGAGCTTGCGCTGAAGCTAATGGTTTATGGTAGGTACCTTACCCAACCTTACCTACTTACTAATTGACATTATGGTATCGTAAATATTTTTGATGTACTTAAAGATTATACTACTTCCAAGTTCCAAGTACTTATAAATTTTTCAAGCGCGTCATTCGTAGTATCTACTTATTGAGTCAATTAAGCTTCTGTCAATTGATTTCCAATAACAGTTTACAATTGAGACGGACGAGGCATGCGGGGCCCGCTCGATTGTTTAATCAACAATCGGCTGCCACAATTTGTGACGCCATTCGTCGAGTATTTTAAAATAAAATACAGTGACAAAAGGCGCATGAGTACCTACCTACTTTCTTTGCAGGAGGGCGCAAACAATACCTACCTTCTTGCAGGAAAATTTCCAGTCGCAAATAAACCTTAAACCTTTACCGTTCTAAAGAAATTCATGGCTGTAAGAGAGTCAAAATAAGTAAACAGGTACAGAAACCTAAATAAATAAAATAACAGAACTGTTTGATTTAGCTTTTAAAATGAATGTTCAAAGTAGGCTCTTCTTTCCATTTAAGTAGGTACTTACTCGTAAAGTACATTTATTTAAAGGAGATCAAAAACATTACATAATACTTACCTAAATCATTTGCTAGATCCTTTAAGACTTGAGAGCATATAATCAAAGGCTAGATCATTTTCTCAATCTTAGGTAAGTACCTAGATTAGGTACCTATTAGGTAATTACTATAAAGTAAATAATAATGTATTTTTGTTTTTATGGTGATCAATATTTTGGATAGGGGACTCCTCCAGAGTCCAGGGTCCTATAACAAGACTTAAAGAGGAATACTTGGAAAGTAAACTTTGTACCTATCAGGCAGGATGCACGGTACACTGGAGCGAGACGGTTGCGCGCTGTGGTTCGGAACATTCGCGAAAAGTTAAATTGTAAATGTATCGAAATAATTTTGAATTTTAAACTCTACGCACTGTACAACAAAATTCTAAATGCTTTGAACGTTACTGAGAACTTAAAATCTTCCATGTGGGTTGCAGTGTACAGTTTCGTGCTTAGCGCGCCGAAGTAAGTTCGTTTAGCGCTAACTAGCAAAGAGAGCCTTCGCCGGTTATTATAAGGTACCAAGTGGTAGTAAAAGGAGTTGTCTGAGGCCATTTTATGATAGTCGATCCTTCCGTTCCATGAACCGCTTCCGCCGCTGCTCCTTCCGTCTCGAGTTGCTGGCTGCGAACATTCCTGAGCCGGACACCGGACCCGGCTCAAGAATGCCGACCGGACTGGCGCGTTGATAGCATGATAGCTTAATGTACCCTACAGCCAGCTATGCTCTCACCGGCATACCTTGGAAGATATTCAAGGCTGTTCTTACTGTTACATGCGATTCTTACACCGATCTAATAAAAAGAGCTTAAAGAAAGAGCTCATGTGAAACCTTGATCTGCATCTTTTATTTTTGAGTCACAAAACCAATTCATCCCCTAAAATGGCATGTATGTGCATCCAACCATTGAGATTTGTAAAGGGCCAGGCCAGACGTCAAAATAATGCTGCTCTTTGTCTAATTCTGTGAATCACGAGAGTAGTTCTGTTACAGGATGGGGAGCGGTCCCATATCTTGTGAGTTACATGTTTCATTCATGGAATAACATTATCTTGTATGGTCCCACGCACATTTGTGATCCATGTGTTACAGGCCCACCGCTAAGAAATATTGCCATGGTATATTTTAAAGTTACAAAAAACAAGGTTTTAATAAAACTACCACAAGCAAAGACAACAATTTAATGTTTATATTTACTTTAAACTTATGTATTTGTAGAAATCTGTTTGTATTTTGTAAATTCTTAGGTTAAGAAATATAAATATCACCTACTCTAATAACTACTTTTTTTTTTTTTATAATACCTAGGTACAAGTCTTTGATGAGACATTGCAGTATTTGCAGTTTTACTGCAGTTAGATGCAATTAAGTACGTAAATTATTGCAGATTTACTTACTGTCATTGAAGTTTTATTTTGAACTAGCTGACCGCAATGCCAATCATTCCTGGTAAAATTACCGAAGACCATTTGCCATTAAAAAAAATTGATAGTTTTTTAAAAAGTAAACAGTGTCGTTAAGTTTTCTTATTCTTTCGGTTTTTAAATGATTTTATGTTGTTAAAGTACACATAAGTACCTATATCTTTATGCCTTTGATAGCTACGATACATTCGGCAAATTTCTTGGAACAACATTCGTATCTCCGTGACAAAGTTCATGTCCCAATATAAATTATCGGCTAACCAAAGCGAGTTTAAACAGATTTGTCAATGAGGACATTCAAGAGTTATGGGAACACTTTTTCATGAGCGTAACGGTTTTTGTATTATTTTTTGTCGTCTTTGACCGTGTGAAGGGACCTCAATGGATGCAGCATGTGAGCGGATCGACCATTTATGTAAGATCTATTATATTACACCTCAGGCTTCCCTCGTTTCCCTTACAAAGTGCACGTTGCAAGAAACATGGAAGGTCAACCACAACTGGTTATTTACTAGACTCCCTCAATGAGCCGTTTCTTTAAGAACCGTCTTTCTTTAAACGCTTTGTTTAAAAACTTCACACGATGTTACAAAGAACTGTGGGAGGAAATGTGTTCCGAGAAATTGCACAATCGCTATCTATTAGAAAAGTGTCTGAAATCGAAATTATTACTGGAGATAAAATTTATACCTATCAAAGCAAAGCATTAAATGGCCGAAGCTGAATCTACTGATGACTCTGACGGATTACAGTCTTTCATG
>DWBE01000097.1:0-10460 GCA_018230705.1 Spialia ferax
CGGCCGGTGACCGTCACCAGTATTTTGGCCATAACTTCGTCAATTTTTGTCGTAGAACAATAATTTTTGCACTGTATGTTATGGTTTTCTTGGTTCTATAAAGCTGCATTCTCAGTTAAAAACCGTACTGATTCTCATTAGATCAGTTGCCTATGTTACAGACTTTTGCCCAGTTTAAGCAACTGACGATACATAAATTGTAACATCTAATATAAAGACTACTAAACCAATGTGTAAATCGTTTCTGTACTTAAGTAAGTATGCAACTATTTTGTAAATAAAGCAATTTATTATTACTATTATTACTACAAAAACAAATTACTTACAACAGTGAGCACCTTCCGCAGATCGTTGTGCAGAGCAGACACGTCGACTCCTCTGCCGGCGTCGCCCAGGCGCCGCAGCGTGTCAGCGAGCGGGCCAGACAGCGCGCGCAGCTGCTGCCAGGATCTGGCGTACTGCCGCCGCACCAGCTCAATGATCGTCGACGTGAGCGCCAGCCCGATCAGAATGTACAACGTACACAGCCACATGTACTTCGGCCTTTCTACAAGTTAATACTCCCGTTAGACCAATCCAAAAGCTGAAAATACGATCGCTGGAAGCACTTTCGTGCTCTTTCCGAGAGAAATGTTTATTTGTCTACATCGGGAAGTACTCATTGAAATATATACAAATGGTTTTCTGGTATCTTACTAATGTAGCAACAGCAATGTAGTTCCATTCAGGAAGGTGTGGATAACAGCAGTCTTTGAATAATGAATACAAGATTGTCTTAACCTAAGAATAGGTACCTACCTACCTAAGACACAAACGAATGCATAGAATTACCTTGAAAAGATCTTTTGATAATAATAGAGATTAATATTACCTATATGAAGGTGGATGGTACCTTTCTTTCATCCTTAAGTATATACTTCATTAGGTATTCAAAATCCTATTTTATCAGAAATAGGCAACTTTACTTACTTATATAAAAATCTTTGAACAATTAATTCTACGTTACAGAAAAATTACTTACTAGGCACTAAATCACCGAAACCAATTGTGGTCATAGTGATGAAACAGAAATAAAATCCATCATAGAAACTCCAGTCGTCCTCCCACATCTTGAAAAGCCCTGCGCCCGCTGACAGATAAACGAACAGAAAGCACACCGCCCAAAGGGCGTACAGGGAACGTTGACCTGCAGGGTTCGCTTCGTAAAATCGACTGCAGCATTCTGGACAAACGAAATACAATTAATTTTAATTTCAAGATTACTCTTAATTACTTAAGAAAAATAAAAACAAAGGATAGAGACAAATGAAACACTTAGAATGAAACGAAAAACGACTTTTCAGAGAATACCTTACACTTTATTTAGCTTTTTTTCAAATTCTTTTCTTTTTTAACATACCTAATTATTTATTTTAAAAAGTACCTACAAATTAAATTTGCTTATAAATACGCATATATCCGTACAGTATGACACAAACTGACAGTACATTAGTGGGAAGTAAAATTGTTTATTTCCAGAGTTATGAACGGGCATTTTAATACAAATTAATGTTAAACCAACTGAAATATAATGGATTTCCGCAAAGTAACTGCTTGGGTTTATTATTTTGTGTTACGTGTGTAAACATTTTTACTTACTTGGCATAGTGGGCAACTGTTTAGCAATGATCGAAACAACCGTAGCGAACACTCTGCCGAGGTCGGCAATCACAGTCAGTGTCAATGGTATTCCCACCAGTGCGTATATCATACAGAATAACCTTCCCCAAAATGTTTCCGGAACAATATTTCCATATCCTGCAACAATTGGAGTTTTAAAAATGCTTTGCGATTCTACCCTCCTCGTTAAGTAAGTAGGTAGGAACCTACTACGAACAAAAATAAATGGTCAGCATTTGAATTTTGACATTAATCACTCTCTGTACAAGGTCTTCATCCAAAACCCAAAGCAATATCTACGTAATTGAGGGTCACGATACCTATATTATTTATTGAAAGAAAAAACAATTACGCAAACATTAATGTTTGCTCTATGTCTCTATGTATTTTTTGTTTAACTCTATGATTTAGATTTATGATCATTTTATTACGAATATTTATTTATTTAATCACGATCACAAAAAAAATTATACATTCTTATGCTTACATGGTCGTACACACCTATTGTAGTGAGCACGGTAGATGAGAAAAACACCGCTTGCAAAATACTCCATTTTTCTTCTGATGGGGGAAAGTTGTTCTCAATTTCTAAGGCTAATCCATTTGATGAAGCTTCTTCGAGAACCTGATAATTAAAACTTAATACAACATTTGTTAAGTACTTTTGCATTAACAATATTCTAAAATCATTTTTATCATCATCATCCCAAATCACTATCCCAAAAAGGTGTTGAGAGGACTTTTAATATGATGCAGCAAAGCACAGACGTCGACACGGTCTACATAGACAATACATATTCACTAATAAATAGTAACTCGGTATTGGGTAAGTAATTGATTTGTAGATACATCTATTTCGGTAGGTGCGATTACTCCTGAAAGCTAAGATGGTCTGATGGTCCCAAGCAATTAATTACCCTATTCACAAGACCAGTTACAATAATTTACTCTAAGGTAGAAATATATACTTATACCTTTGTGTCTGCTCTGTGACTTATACACAGCCTAAGGTACTTCTGCCCAAACCATGGTTTAGTACCATGGGAAACCATGGGAATTGATGGGAAACCATCTAACCAAAAACCATACTTGGTTCTGTGAACAAAAATTCCAGTAGGTAAGTAAAATATTTTTAACTCACTCTCTCGTAAACTGCTAGCTGATCACTAAGTAATTTCTCTATACTGAAGTCTTCAGTTCCATTTGTATTGTAATCTGATACTATGCGTATCAGGTTCCACCTCTCCGTCAATAAACGGTCTCTATGGTATTCTTGCTTCGCTATTTCTGCTGGATACTCCAAAGCACGAAATACCTGCATTGAAAAATAACTACCATTGCATAGTTATATTTAGGGTATACCCTTAACTATTATGAAACAAATAAAACGAATAAGTAGATACCTTTTGTGTAAGATAAAGTAAATAAGAAATATAAAAGTCAATAAACGAATGCAATAATAATAGCAGAAAGTAAAATACACTTTATTATGATTGTATTGTATAAACATAGTTATTAATTTATTGATGTAGAAATAATGCTATTTAAAAATTTTCAAACTCCTTTTCAAATAAACATGTAGGCGACTTCTTTAGTTTAATGTCAGTCACGTTAGGAAAGTTTGAATAGTCGCCGGTATTTTTACAGATAGGTATGTACGGAGGTAACATCTTTTGATGAAGAAGAGAGGGCCAATCCGTTTCCCGAAACCAGACATGGTTTTTTATGTCGTAAACGCCCGATTTGAGAGATCCGAAGCGTTTCGTTGGATCTACATCCAAAAGACTTTTTACCAACGACTTACAAGTTGGTGTCATACATTCGGGAGTTTTAAACTGTCCTTCCAATATTTTTTCATACAGCTTCATTGTGTCAGAGCTATAAAAAGGTGGATAGCCAGCATTCATTTCGTATATAAGTACTCCTAACGACCACCAATCTACAGAATATGTGTAGCCTTTAGACAGAATAATCTCTGGAGCCAAATATTCCGGTGTTCCACATAAAGTCCACGTCCTGTTTTTTAGTATTTTGCAGAAGCCGAAATCACCCAGTTTAATGTATCCGGATTCTTCAATAAATATATTCTCCGGCTTTACGTCTCGGTGGATTACACAACAGTGATGAAGATATTCCAAAGCCAACACCATTTGAGCGGCATAGAATTGAGATAACGGCTCCGACAAATTCCCTAGCCTCTTTATCAAAGTAAACAGCTCACCGCCGGCTACGTAAGGCAGAAGTAAATAAATATATACGTTGTCTTTACAACAAAAATCTAATTTTATAACAAATGGGAATGTTACACTTTCCAAGATCTTCTTTTCAAAGAGAAGTTGCTTCACATTTTTCTTTTTTACCACTACAGACTTTTCTACAGCTTTCATTGCGTGGTATTCAAATGTATTCTTATCGCGTACCAAGAACACGGTACCAAAAGCACCAACTCCAAGGGTAATCAATTGATCAAAGTCTTCTGCTGACTTCTCGTAAACCAAAGCATTCGAATATTTTTTGAGAAAGTCGTGTTTCATTGCATCTAAGTACCGTTTGTGATTAATTTGAAGTTCATGGGAGTAATGGTCCTTTTTTTCTTCTTTCTTATCAAATGTTGTTGTCATAACATGAGTTTAAAACTTAGTTTATAATATTTACTTAGGTAAAGCACAGCTCATTCGTGCATCCAGTTATATTCCCGCTACACGCACACTTTTTTCTGTTTGTTCAAGTAGGTAATATAATTTTAATCATTAAAATATTAGTATGTTACCTATAACTTTTCTCAAAGTTTATATATTACGTTGTGTTGTGGGAATCGATAATAATATTTTTCATGAAAGATATCATTGCTCACAAAACTCATGCCGACATTTTTTCTGTCACACATCAAAGTCACATATTATTATCAATGTGACCCACCCTTTCGTGATTGGGTTGCCCGGATGGCCATAGAGGGCTAGGTTAAATTCATGGCTAATTTTATGTCTAAACATAGACACTGTATATAATCTAAGTTTTATTCTTAGATTATATATGGTCTAAGGTTTTATTAAAATAACAAACAAGATTTTTTACAAGAATGTATATATATATTAACATAAAAAAGATAAAATCTATATCGGGAATAAGTACATTTTATATTATAAATAATAATATCATACAAAACATAGACATTACCAAACTAGATCCTTGGTTTTATTTTAAACTTTCCTGCGTTTTTATTTTCCAGAGCAGAGAGGTCTTATTCTACTAATTACCTTTAATACATAATCATTAAGTATCTATCATTAAAAATCAATAAATTCTTGTTCGTATAAGCATCTTGATATTTTTCTTAACTTTGTTTGCGAGACCTCGGGAAAATTGCTCGTATCTCCCGGAGAAGGACATATGGGAACAAATGGTGCTTCAATCCGTTGATGCAATATCGACTGCCAACAAATTTCATAAAACCACGGATGACTTTTAATATCGTATGTACCATTTTTTAAGCAACCTATTCTTTTTGTTGCATCGACTTGCAATAATACTTTTAACATTTGCTTACATTCAGGCGAAAAGCTGTCAGGACATTTATATTGAGCTTCTAGAATTTTCTCGTACAGTTTATTGGGATCTGATGCAAAAAAGGGAGGATGGCCGGCTCCCATCTCATATATTAACACTCCTAGGGCCCACCAATCTACTGGAAATGAATAACCTTTAGATAATATAACCTCTGGTGCCAAGTACTCCGGTGTTCCACAAAGCGTCCAAGTTTTTTTCTTCAATATTTTACAGAATCCAAAATCACAAAGCTTCAAATATCCATTCGTATCGATCAAAATGTTTTCGGGCTTAATATCTCTATGGACGATTTCACAGTGATGTAAATATTCTAAGGCTAACGTGACTTGACTTGCATAAAATTTTACCAAATGTTCAGAGAAACTTCCATACTTTTGAATGTACGTAAAAAGCTCTCCGCCAGCTATATATGGTAATATAAAATAAAGGTACAAATTATCTTTAAAAGCAACGTCTAGAGAGACAAGAAATGGAAACTGAACACATTGCAATATTTTCTTCTCTAATATAAGATGCTTAACATGTTGCCTCTCTACAACTACGCCTTTTTGAACAACCTTCATGGCATGATAGGTAAAAGTCGCTTTATCTCTAACAAGAAAAACCTCTCCGTACGCTCCATTACCAATAGCTTTAATATTATCAAAATCATTAGCATCCTTTTCGAATCTGGGAGGATCTTGATACTTCTTTAAAAATTCTGATTTTAACATATCCAAATAGCGTATATGATCTTGATGATTCTGAGTCGTATATGATGATTTTGCCATATATCGATGTTTCCTACATTCACGAACCACATTGAAAATTGTGAATATAAATAACATTCACAAAAGCTATACACATATTTTACAAAATACTATCCACCTATCCTATAAAATAAATTGTTATTGTAGATAGATATAACAATATTATGATATGACCAAAGGATAAGACATAAAGTGACAATTTAATTGACAACTAAATTGACAAATCCGTTGAAATCTATGACTGAAATCTGAAATCCATTGAATGTATTATATCAGCGGAAAAATTCTAAGTCTATGATTATTACCTATCATTCAATATCATTACACAGAGTCAGTCCATGTCAGTCATGTGTAGATACATACCGCACGATATATGCGCGGTGCGGAAACGTGTGTTGTTTCTCTATGGGCTTTCCTTTCTCTTTGTGTCAGTATAGTGCTCTTTGGTGGAGTCCCATGGCCCCATGGTAGAGCCCTGTGGTGGAGCCAATGGACGTCAACTGCTGGACAAAGGCCTCCCCCAAGGATCGGTCCAGCGCTATTCGCATACAGCGTGGTGGCCTTAGTAAAGCTGAAGTCTACGTTTGGTCCACGCACAGAGTCTATATATTCCTTCATATTCATGAACGTTAAGAAAGATTCGGGAGAAATACCGGCGATAATATTATCGCCATACTGATAGCGCGAGAAAAAATTACCTAACTGTCGGACGCAAAGTCATTTTATATTTATTCGTCCGAATACCGGACGCGGAAAAATTCTACGTCATCTATGGTACACATTATCAGATTCATGCATGGATCATGTCAGCATACATGTCAGAACTATGTGTCAGAATGTTAAATGCTATTTGTCAATATTTTGCTATAATCTGCTACCATTCTGCTACACTAGTTGTTAGTTGTTATTCTCTTTCATATAGCTACTCCTGCTATATCTAAACCATACCTAACCTACCTTATCCGAAGATACTTACACGCCTGCACAATTTCCTGTTAACTTTTGTAAGTACCTATAGTTAATAGTTCATAATAATGAGCGAAGAAATTAAACGGC
Source organism: Spialia ferax (assembly GCA_018230705.1). NCBI lineage: Eukaryota > Metazoa > Arthropoda > Insecta > Lepidoptera > Hesperiidae > Spialia > Spialia ferax. The sequence continues at coordinate 7,032 of DWBE01000097.1, forward strand.
ATTTATTATCCCCTCGTGTGGGAGGTTACTCATATTCTAAACAAGAGCAATATTCACAATATCTTCGCAAGTTGCACCAAGAATTTGTTGAATCGTGGAATGAAAATGCAGAGAGTAATGCTAAACTAGAGGATTTTGACCGAATTAAAGTCTTAGGAACAGGAGCATTTGGTGTGGTATATTTAGCTAAACATATTTCTACTGGAAGGTATTACGCAATGAAAATGCTAGAAAAGGAGAAAGTTGTTAAATTAAAACAAATAGAACACAGTTTTTATGAAAAGAAAATTCTTTGTTCACTAAACTTTCCCTTCGTTGTTTATATGAAATACTTTTTTAAAGATAATGTTTATCTATATTACGTTTTACCCTTCATACCTGGTGGTGAAATGTTTTCCCACTTACGCAAGGTGGGTAAATTTGAAGAAACCACCTCAAGATTCTACGGAGCGCAAGTAGTTCTGGCACTTGAATATCTACATGCGTGTGAATTAGTTTTTAGAGATTTAAAACCAGAAAATATTCTAATCGAAAGAACCGGTTACATAAAGTTAACAGATTTCGGCTTTTGTAAGCTAATTCGCGGCAGAACGTGGACTTTGTGTGGGACACCTGAATATTTGGCTCCTGAAATTATTCTCAGTAAGGGATATGGGATGTCGGTTGATTGGTGGTCTCTTGGTATACTTCTCTTTGAGATGAATGCTGGTCACCCGCCGTTCTTTGCGTCAGATCCAATGAGAATTTATGAAAAAATTGTTATCGGGAAATATAGATGTCCAAGTCATTTTTCCCCTGAGTTAAAAGACTTAATTTCACATATTCTTCAAGTTGATAATACCAGACGTTACGGTAACCTTAAAGATGGTGTTTTAGATTTCAAAAACCACAAATGGTTTAAGGAAATGGATTGGGATAGTCTTCTGAAATACCGTGTACAAGCGCCTTTCATTCCTAAAATCCGATCCCCAGGAGACACTACCTATTTTGATTATTTCGAAGAGGAGAAACTAAAAGAGAGCCCGGTTTGTCTCTATGAAGAAGAGTTTGCAGACTTTTAAAGTCTTATTGAAAATGTTATTATTATTGGAAATTTAAGTTTACTTACAAAATGTAAGAACAAAATAAGAATGATTAAGTTTAAGTATTTCTGAGAAAAGATACACATTTTGTTCATAATATTTAATAGCTGATAATTGGCTCAATTTCTTTCTTTATTTATATTTTTAAAATGTAATAAAACGGAGAGCTTTTCATATTTTCACACGGAACTAAGAGAGAGAAAAGATTGCTTGTCAACAAGTCACAAGTCTGCAAATAACAAGATAGTTCCCTACTTGTCTGATTGTCTCTTATTTCTGTGTTTTTACATTAAAGTGTAACTGAAGAACTTGTAATTTTATTTATTTATCTTTCTTTTCTTTCTTTCTATCTACCTATTTAACTTTTATAAAATTACCTAGATCATAATCATACGAGTATTCTCCGAACCGAAACGTTTTGGATATACTTACACCTAATTACCGACTGCGTCAGAAGTAGGGTTCTTTTGTGTCTGTTTTCTCATCTTAATATCTATTAACTTCGTCAAGTCTTAAGTCATCGTACATTACTAAACAGCGGATACCAGACCTACCTAGACAGGAACTCAAAAAGTTTCCATATTTCTTCGCCTGACTTTAGCACGACATAGTGTTAAAATAACAATCTTTTGTCTATTTTGTGTTTTGTGTTTCGCTCACTTGCCTAGTTCAAGTATTTTACTATATAATATGTGCAGTAAAATGTGAAAATATCCATAATGATCAAATAATGTAACTAGGTATGTATGATGTAAAAATATTCATAATGATCAAACTTACCAAACCACCGCCTGCAGTATACAGCATTAGCGCAACGAACAGTCCTACATGTGACAAAGCTGCCCGAGGAAATAACCGTTCCCATTTAGAAACCTTGGCCGGCGGAGTTCCCATTAGGGTCTCCGTCTCCCATGATACACTCTTCACGCCCTTACACATGGTGCCAACAAACACCTTTGTCTAACTTCAATCAAAACATAATTGTATCCCAGAAAAATTAAACGCTTTCCTTAAAATTCTTAACATTTTATCGCTCATATCAACATGAGGATTTCCGTTTTCTGGTAGTACCTGAAAAAGAAATAAGAATTTTAACGACGTTTGATGTAAATAATAATTATAGCAGTAAAGCCACTGTTGTAAGTACTGAACCTCTCCATAAAATTCTCACAAGGCATAGGTAGGTACAATTTTATAAAACTTATTAGCTCCGGCTAAACCCTTAATTACCTACCTATATTAATTCCTACTGAATCGTTAATTTGAGAAGAGACGCTGAAGATCTGTAGATAAATCAGGCAAAACCTACAGTAGGACAAGATGATACCCTATTTACAACATGAATAGTTGATTAGAGAGATTATTTATTATACGCACTTATGTACTTACGTAAGTACAATTTATACCCATGAGTGAATCACACAAACATAAATCTCGGTGTAATTTAAGTAATGGTTACTGAACGGACTGAACCGACCGGAGCGGCGTTTAGATTGAAATCTGTGAAATAAACAAAATAACTCACACAAGAGTTATTTACCATACAAACGATTCGATTATAAAAGGTTTTGCAGAGTACATTAGATAAGCTGATGTTGGTAGACATGGAAAATTGTGTAATTTTTCTTCGTTTACCGAATGCGTAAACGTAGCCTACTAAATTATATATATTGGAATTGTTATTTAAATATTTTTCATAAAAATTATTTAGATTAAGATGTAGGTAAGTTAAGATTTAGATTTAAAATTGTTCAATAAATAGCTGCTAAGCAATAGTTGTACCTAGGTACCTACTATTTTAAATATATAATATGATAAACATAGGTATAGGAAGATATAGGTAGGTAACTAAAATACTAAGTCTTGTGACGGTAGCAATACGGTGTCTTGTAGCTTCATCGTCAACAACAATTCGACATTGATAAATTATCTTCGGACAGACTAGTTCGAAGATGTCAGAAAATAGGTCTACGTCACCTATATTCTATTTGTGTTCGCCAACTTTGCCAAATTGGAAATATTACAAAAGCGTACCATATTTCTTTTTTATCCATAACTGTTTATAGATGTAAGAAGAATTATTTAGCCTGCAATGGCGTAAAAGTTACATAAGCAATGTTATTACCTACTTAGGTTTTCTTAGGACTCTACATGGGGATTGGAGCTCTACATAAATTATCAAGACGTAGTCTGACGTTATTTTGGTTACTTCGACTTCTGTGAATCATTTTTTAATACATTAGATAATAAAATTGAAGCATAAACTTGAACTGTAACACATTGTGTACCTAAGTACTTTTCACAAAATTTATAGAGTCGCTTACCAATACGTATTACTTGGCCCTTG
>DWBE01000098.1:0-10451 GCA_018230705.1 Spialia ferax
GATAAACATACATATATATTTTATAAATAAATACTTATATAGATATTTTACACCCAGACACAGAACAAACATTCGTGATCATCACACAAACATTTGTCCTGGGTGGGAATCGAACCCACGACCTTTGGTTTAGTAGCTAGGTTCACTAACCACTAGACCAACCGGCCAGTCCGTCGTACCGCCGTTGCCGGCCGGATTTATTTATTTACATGCATATTTCACATTTTTGAAATGGCTGGCTATGTTGGTCTTGTATAAACTATGTCTATGGTTGTGTTGGTCACTTAATTACTTTCACAACACAACTTACCCGAAGAAATTCTTGCACGTCATGTTGCATAAACGAATCCAGCGTTTCCCATCCGAAACTTTTGGTAAGTTTCTTAGTAGCTACCGGCTTGTCGGAAAATTGGAGATCGTAGAACACTCTCTGAAGTGCAAAGGCTACCGAACGAGAGCTGTCGTCTCCTACGGTTGGAATTTTGTATACTGCCTTGCGGAGGACGTTCGTAAAGAACAAAGTTTGCAAGAGAGAATTCATGTAGCACGTTGCTCCTTGATTTTTCAGCCCTATTCAAGAGAAGAAGAAAAAGAAGTACCTATTAAGAAGAATTAGTGTTGTAGGTAAATTAGGTGTTTGTGTAAGTGTGTAGAATCCATATTGAAAAGAAAAAGTGGCTTAAGTAACTTATGTTTTCCGGGATTGCTCGACTTGTTTCGGACACTTTCGTAGTCCCTAGTCATGAAGTCTTCACTCTCGTTCTCGTCGAGGTCTCACGACTCGTTGAGCAACAACGAAAAAACATATGTGAGTCAGGCCGTTTTAGTTGTAAAAATAAATGTGGAAGACATACCGATATATCCAGTGTGTTTTTTAGAATCCCACGAAACACCGTGAGGTGCCTCTGCAACGACGTGAGCTTCGATCGAAATACTGTCATCTTTCACAAATCCGTTTTCTGGATCCATCAGGTCTTTCCATGATATAAAGTGCGCGAAACCCCAGTCATCTTCTTTTCTGAGGAATTCAACTCTATTTAAAATTTATAATTAAAATTAACGGGATCTATATTTTTAAAATCTCTAAAACTATGTATACATGACTGGCCAGGTTTCGCAGAAGACAATTAAAAGAAATCCTCACAGATGTTAGATACGTTATCAGGAAGTTAATTTTTCTTAAGAATTTATTGCATTCTGGCCAGGTTTAAAATACCAGTATTGACTAGTAGTCAAATCTATCAGTGTTCCTCTACAAGCCGCATTTTATGTATGAAAGGGTTACTTACGAGTGATACATGTGATGGAGTTTACGGCACAAGTGCTCCCCATCTGGTTTAAAGGAGAGGAGCTTGAGCTCTCCCAGACCGTAGCACGACCAGCCCGGAGAGTCGCAGTCCCCATTGCACTGAAGGAATATCCCCAGAGCCTTCTGCTGCTGACGATCAGGTGTTGTTGTGTGACGTATCAAAACCAGGATCTTCCAAGGAAGGCACCTCACGTAGCATGGAGGTGATAGCACTTGTTCTTTCAGTTGGCTGATGTTGTGTACCGTGTATCCGAAAGTAGCTTCGGAACGAGCAATGTCCTCGTCTTCTTTGGGAGTTTCCTAGATAATAAATCCATTCTAATGTTATGACTTGTCGTGGCACGCGATTGATCAACATCCTGTATGTAACTAAGCTAAATTAGTATGGAATAACAATATAAATATCGCCATCGCATTTAGGATTAGACGTAGCTATTATAATGACTTCAAATAGATTTTCTGAGAAATTATAATGGAAAATAAACAGATAATAAGGCAACTTCTTGTCTTCTCATTAGGACTAATGAGCAGACAAGGGGGCGTGTACACCGTACAATGGTGACTGAGAATGCTCTCTTAATGAATAAGGACATGAACGTTTCCACTTAGTGCATAGGGTCTGCAGATCCTTTGTTTGATAGAAGTCACATAGGTTTATGTAAAGTAAGAGTTATGCTATCTCACATCAGTCGCTTTAAAGATGACAAAGGATTTATTATTGCCAATAAAAGTCTGTGATTAAGTTTATAGATGTTACATACATTTAGTTTAATATACTTATGTAAATTTTACACCCAAATAAACATTTATCTCTGGTGGGAATCGCAGTTACGATCTTTGGTCTAAATTTGGGTCGCTATGAGGGCTAAAGTTGTCTGCTGAAATAAAATTTGACCGACATACACTCTCGTGAATCACAAGAACTAAACAATACATGCTGTTCGGTGTATAATGAGTTTCTGTGCAACGTTCTGTCTGTGGAAAGTTTTATCACTTATGATGATATGGTGGTAGGTAGATATGTATTATTTTGATCAGGTCAGTTATAAGCAAGGGAAGCTATTTTAAAAATAATGGCAGCGGTACAAGTACGGAAAGACATGGAAGGGCCTAGCAATGTTTTGAGATTAGATAATGATTTTTTGTGACTAAATAGAATATTTACCAATATACTATTTACCAAAACAGTGGGAATTGTATCAGGATTTTTACATGGTATTTCCTTTTCTGCACTGCTGGTCTCAATCATTTTCAGCAGCGATAGAAACTACGGATAAACAGTTTTACATTAGGTATCTATTTAATTACCGTTATTACGCCTTAATTAAATTAACTTGTGGTACAACATAATATATTATCACCTTATTTTAAAATAAACATAATGATTGTTATCAAAAATAAAGTACTTTTGTATATTTTTATATTTTAGGCGATGACGGATGTCAGCAAAATTTTTCAGCACTCAAATGGACGTTTTCGAAATTCAAATGGACCAGTAACAACATATAAAAAAGGTACCTATAAAAATATAGATTAAAAAAAATATCTAAGTATCTGTGCTAAGTATCCTGTTTTTAATCTATGAACTCATCTTCACTCGATATAAATCTACTGCTGTAGATAGTCTGAACTTTTCGAAATTTGTTTCCGGCATGGCACTACAAAAATCCCCGCGTTATTAAAATTTGACGTGAAATGGAAGTAGAAACAATGAAAGCAATAGTGTCTATCTATCTAGTGGATATCTATAGATCTTGTCTCTTCATCCATGAATGACTTTTTTTTGTCCGAAATCGGGCTTTGTTTCACTTCCACTACAGTTTCATTTTACTACAAACTTTTTGTTCAAATAATTTTCGATCATGTTCCAAAATGATGAGAAATCAGTATTTCCCATGATGAGCCCATGTAAAAGTATTTTGACGATAGAGTGTTAGTGAAAAATGACGTACAAGTATCTTGATCCTGTGTTACTCTTTTTGGTATGGGTGTACCAATGGTTACAATGGAAAAAATATCGTTTTATTTTCATTAAAAGTGTGTAAATAACAATTTGAATACAATTTTGTTTTTGACTATGACTGGAATAGGTCATGAGCCGGCTATACCAAACGAAAGCTAATTTAGCCCGAATCATAAAACTCATAACAAAAGAACGATCAATCAACGATAATAATTGCTTTAGAGCCATCCACTTTACGGGGGCCGATGATGCTATTAAATAATTTTAATTAAGAGATCCCATCTGTCTGTCAGTCCTCAAACACTGAATAATGTCGTCGCAAGATGACTGCGGATTTAATTAATTTCCGGTAAACGAGATCCGGCGTCAAAGGGGTAAAAGCACACTCATGCATGATGGCCTAAATATAATACACTAGTTTCTGCTCGCGGTTTTTATCGCGGTACAACCAGTAGCCTACATAATATGTCATTCTAGCCCAAAACTATACAATACTTACTATAAAATTACCTTAAAGTGCCTGAAACCATCGCTATGAGAATCAACGGCAAATGAACAAAAACTTTTTCACATTTACTTACATACCTAATTAATAGTTATTTATTCTTGTTGGTTTACCATTTAATTTTATTTTTTTATTTTTACCTAAAGGTCGGTTTTCTATTTTACCTAAAAAAATTACCTAATTAGGTGTTTCTGTTTATCTGAATCTGACTAGGTAAGTATGTATTTATAATTTTGAGGTATTTATGACGCTCGTGTGCTACTGTCCTTATGGAGGCCTCGAATGAGACATCCCAGAAATTCAATTATCCATATCTATTATTAAATACGCTAAAATTGGTTGGTAGGTGGTTGGTAAGACGCACTCGTAATTGTTTGAAATTTTACTTAGGAAAGATCCGTACATTAGGTATAGTTACTCACATAATATATCCATAGGTACCTACCTACCAACTTATGTATTTGTATAGGTATCCGTATCTACGTAAAGTACAGTTTCTCTTTATTACTTTTATTTATATTACTACATTCACTTAGATTGGTTACCATTATTGACCATGTCTGAGAACTCGTAAGCTTATACGATGTTAGAGTCAGGCCGAATAGTAGGTATATCTACGAATAATGATAATACCTATGTGTTTTATAGATTTTTTTACCTCTTACTCTCCCACTGCTGGACACGGGTCTCCTCTCAAATAGGAGAAGGAATTAGGCCCTAGTCCACCACGCTGACCAAGTGCAGGTTGATGAACACGAGTCCTTTGAGATCTAAAAATATTTTGAAGAAACGGGAATGACGAAAAGGCAAATTAAAAAAAAAAACCTCTTGATTTAAATTTTTTAATACATCATTTAAAAATAACTTATGAATTTTATATAATGTACTTAAACATACACCTACACTACTTATAATCTAACAAACTTTGTTCACAGTTAATATGAAAATGATATTATACAATGCATTCTATATTCATTTGAGTTAAGTTTATATTTATCAATAACCATTTATATAATGTACAATAAAACGACTATACAATTATGTGCACAAAAACAACGTTAAATTATTTTATTCTTTCTCAAAATTATCTCATACCTATATTGTAGCTTAAGATAATTTCAATCTGTGAATCATACATGTAGCTAATGTCTACACTTAGTAAATTCAACAACAATATTATTGACAAAAAAATAACTAGCAACCTTCCTGCCGATGTTTATTACAGAATGGAAATCAATTGATTCCAAAGTCATGGGAATGCATGATACCTAATATTGGAATTAACTGTTACTACAGCAGTTTTACTATGTTAAATGAGAATAGTTATAAAATAGAGAACAAATTATTGAACTGTAGGTAAATATAATGCAAGATAGAATGAAAGCTTAATAGGTCACTAAATTGAAAAAATAAAAATTATTATACCTATCCCGGCAAAATGGCATGGTTAAATCCTATGAACCTAAAAGACCATAAGCCGTCAATGACACTACTTAAAAATCTTTAACATAGGTATTATTTTCTTTGTTTCATAAAATAAATTCACAAGGCGAAATTATTGATGTGATGGTTATTGTGCTCCAAAGAAATATAACTATATGTATTTGTAAATAAGATAAATATTATGCATTTTTATACTATACTTGTATACATACATAGCTTAGTATGGACCAATAATATAGATTGTAAGATTTACATAATAATAATATTCTTAGATATCAAGTAAATTTTATTCAAATGGGCAGTCAGTTAATATTATCATTAATTTTGAGCATAGGACAATGTCCAGTTATTCATTTTAAAGTTTTTAAAAATGCCACGTAATCCTACTGTAAAAAATTATTATTATTACTTTTATAGGTACATGAAGGATGAAGCCAGCTGCCGCCCTCAGTGCGGCTGGCATAAAGTAAAAAAAATGATGTTACTTCGAAGTTAGCTAACTGACTCTTATTTCTAAGAAATTTATTCCTTGCACCATTTATTTTAGTCTCAAATTTTATAATGCAATCTTTTAATTACCAGTCATAATTTTACAATGCTACAAGGGTATTTAGATGATTTCAGACATTACTAACATTATGGCTTTATCATATTTTAATTAAAGGAGTTGTGTTGTACCTGTACACGTTGTGTAGGTAGTTTATTAAATTAGAAAATAAGTCCAATGCAAAATCTTTTTAAACTAGGTACCTACATAATTATTCTATATCGATGTTTGTTAACCATAAAATATTATAGTATTGGATATATACCATCACAATCTTATGGAACAGTAACAAGCTTAGTAACATAAATCTTATCAATTTAATTTTATAAATAAGCTTAATCCCTTAAAGTTCATAAAGTTTCATACGTGGGTAACGTATTATGTGTTAGTGTTTTTGTAAACAAACCCCTAAAGCACATCTTGTTAGAATCTCCGCCCTTATTTTTTTATTATGAGTTTCATAGCTTGATAGTGGAAACATGTAATTAGAAATTTGTGACAGTCTACTAACAATAATTTATTAATTGATAAAGTCAAAAATTAACAAATATACAACAACACATTTACAAGTCTCCAACTCTCCACTCATTTTCATTGGCTCATGACAGGAAATATTTTTATACCTGCCACAAATTTCTAATGCATTTTATATAAGTTTATCATTAGGTACATAATAGTAAATATACTCTTCAAGGCACCAGAGCTGAATTTTATTTCTCAATAAATGACCCATTTTTAAGCCTAAATTACTTCTATTGTTGCAATTAAAAATTGTTTGTGTATTTTAAGTTAATAATTACATAAAGGTATCTATTTTATTTAAATCTGAGAAATCTTAATGCTACTTGACTACGTTATATTGTAGGTATTACACACGGTATTAACCTACTATTGTGATAATGCGTATTTTAAAACAAGAGTGTAGCGATCACCAACGCTATTCTATTAAATGCTTAAATGTTTAAAAAACATTTTGGATAAACGCAAGAAATCCGTTGTTTCAGTATGATACAGTGAAGAAAATAAATATATACCTAATAAAAGCAAATAAACCTAATAAGAAAGCTATTCTCGTGAGTGAAATTTTAAATATACTATTTTAATTTCTTTAAAGAAACTCAACATATTCCTACATTACGGGTTTAGTTTATTTATTTATTTAGATAGGTACATAATATTTAAAACACCAAAGGCTAAATATATCTTCATCGCAAGGTTAAATTCAATTATTATACATTCAAACAAATATTTTCTTAAACCCAAAATATGTACATTATTGTGTTTCGAATTTAAGTGATTTTACAATAATTATAGTTTTCATCAAATAAATAAATAAAAACAATTTCTGATAACAAAATTACATTCAACAGAACTGGCCCTTATTAAGTATAAAAACCAATGCATTTTAAATTATGTTTTTCTACAAAGATATAAGACAGTTAATAATATTTCTTCTAGATACAAAAGCGTTACAAATCTTTTCAAAAGTAACATATTAAAGCAAACATGACACTACTTCACGAAATGTGTGATTAATCGCATGTAAATAAAAATGGGCATAGTATTTCCAATTCCAAAAAATTTTGAACAAGCAATAAGTTATATCCAAGAAAACAATGGATACCTCATCTCGTTCTTGCTTATAAAGTTTACTCTCTTTTACTATTTCGAAATACATACGGCGCCATGCATTACAATATGGCCAAATAAGGTACTAATTCCGAGCAGATACATTAAAACGTTGTCCAATGTTTAATGGATCTGGCATTCCCCTTCCTTTAATATGTTTAGTGTTTGAAAGGAGATCTGATCGGCGCTTGAGGCGTATTCAAGGTAGAGCTGCTTGGGCTCGGGACCATATCCTGAGAGTTGTCCTCTTCCAGCTCAGGCATACCGATATCCTCAAAGTCTGGAATATGGCCTGTATACGAGATTAGCTGATTCCCTTCAGCTGAAAATTTACCCAAGAAAAACAACGTTAGTCCATTTAACGTCCAAATATTTAAGAACCTTGTACTACACATATGCAATTTTAAAAAGAACATGATTGTACTAAGTAGACCGAACAGTAACCAATAGGATTATTTTATGTCTGAAAACATATCATTTAACTGTCAATCGATTACTATTCGATTAAATGCAGTACTCTGCAATAAATTTAAGCAATAAGAAAAATATTAAAAACACGTATTGCCATTAAAATTTCGGTACACATGTATCAATCATACTTCGCGTTTAGAAGCATTACTCCTTTACCATTTTAGTTAGTGCTTTAAATTAAAATGTAGATATCTGAGTATAAAATCTTAAAACATTTAATAAAATACAAGGTTTTTATACAACACATTGTTAAATGAAATTTGTTTGTTGTTTGATTGTATGGTTCATTAAATATTAATAATTACTTATTATTTAATGAATATTTCAATTGCAAAAAATATTTTTTCTTACTAGGCGTTTCTTTTTTCAATTACAATGATGTACATAATTTAATAATATTCAGATAGAAACAGAAAATAAATATGTTAAGTCGCTCGCTGATGAACCCAAGAAATAATGAAAATGCTTCATTCATAGAGGCTAGATGCTTAAAATTGCGTTCATAAACAACTGTGTATAATTATATAAATATTTTATAGTTGTATCATTGGAAACTACGAGGATTTTAGCATTTCGGACATTCTCTGTTTTCAAGTTTGTATAAAAACTAAAAACTGGAAACTAAAAAGTGATAACGTTCTTAATAATGTCAATCAAAAATATAAGCACTCGCCTAGTGCCTACCCGTTTCGCTTTTATAATGTATTTCGTTACGCAAATAATTTAATTTTGTTTAACATGAAAATTAAGATAACTTCGTTTGCATTTCTAATTTATTAATAGGTTTTTAGCACATAAAAAATCTATATATAGCGGAGATTATTTACGCCTACGATACTTATGATGCTTTTAGAAATTCTAATAATTCTCATCCTATATATACCTACGTACATTAAATACCCAAAGTAAAAATATACTACTAAAAATAGATCAATCTTTGATCATAATATGTCCCAGGCGCGCACAAAAAGGGCATCACAGGTTAGCTACTGGTAACTACGATCGCGCCCGTTACATTTTAAACCTATATTTATTGTTTGTTTATCCCCGTTACAACTTATTGATTTAGGAATAATGTTAAACCCTCCAAAAAATCCCTCTTAAAGTAATTACTTTTCTATAAATTCAGATATTTATATTTACTACATAGAAGTGCTAAAACAAAATGCTATAACTATGAACTTTAATATAAAATTATACTATGAAGCTATTATAACGCTTAAAAGAAGTACTAGTATAATAAAGGATTAGCATAAAATTTTACAAATAAATACAAAACGTGTTTGCATTGAAACGTATTTTTACAGCAGATATATTAAATAAAAATAACTTTGGCATAAAATGCCCTCTATAAATTACATGCAATAAATGTATCATAAAAGACAACTAGAAGGCATACCATGTAAAACTTTCAAAATCGTGCAAACCAACAAAACTCTACGGTATTTAAATAAAAACTGCAAAAGGTCATGTAAAAATGCAATTAGTACCATCGTCCTCAGTAAAAGGCGCCTCGTCGTCACAGGGCATATTCGAATCGCCTTTCAGCTCCCTCACTTTAATTAACAATTAATCAATTACTTAACATAAACATGTATGTAATCTTATTATATTGATAACGTATTAGAATTTAATTTATATCTAAAACTTATCTATAACCCTTACTTTTAAAACAACTGTATTGTAATTTGATAAAAATGATCACACATGGTAATTTAATGGTGCATCTGCTCACCAGAGTTACTATGGGTATTGATTGCAGTTTGGTTACGGCTAACAGACATGTTCGCATCGAAGGCAAAGTGTCATCTCTTATAGAATTTTGTATTTAATGGACCGTTATTGGTACACTGAGACTAACTACATGTCCGATGACCAGGGTTGTTAGATATTTTGCGAAAGAAGTTAGTACAAAAGGCACTTAGACAAAATAAGAGTCTATTTCTATAAGTTTATGTGAGAACGGATTTATGCATAGCATGCATAAACAAATCACTGAGGCTTATAAAAAAAAACTAAAAATACTATATGTAAATGGAGAAGTATTTCTCAATCTTATTCTCGGTTGAAACCAGATACGAACCTCTAACGTTTGGGACGTCTAACAACCCTGCCGTTACTGGTTTACACTGCTTCATTCCATTTAAAAATTAAAATCACAATATAGAACGGACATAATGTTGCCAAAAACATATATTATTATTTCTTCAGGGATCCGACACTCTAACACTGAACGGACCGTAACCAAGTCTTTGTCGCCCTTCCAAAGAAATTTCAACATGTCGAATGGACATGGGGTGCTCAGCATTGCTTAAACTCTTGAAAGATGATGTGGCTACAGGCTACTTTGCTGACGATGTGTCGACGCAACCAACCAGCCAATCAAAATCAATCATCGGATACTGTTTGGTTGTATCTACAATTTAACATAAACGTAAAAAATTACGCACATACGCTACCGCAACACGAGTTTCTATATCGCTATATAACTTACGGTGGTTGGTGGAATGTTAAAAAATTTAAAAGTTATATGTTTCTAAAAACATAATGTCGACTACATGCATGGAGTGGCACACAAAGGGAT